>JAJJWX010000638.1:0-255556 GCA_023529315.1 Papaver bracteatum | reverse complement strand
TGGTTGGTATGTGGTTGGTGGGTGGCGGTGATGGTTGGTGGTGGTGGTTGTGTTTGTGTTGGTGGTGTGTGGTAGTGGTGCTGGTGGAAATAAATGAGGTCACAGTGATAGAAAAAGTAAACCAAAGACAAAAAAATTGTCCATAAAAATCAGTCAAATTGTTGTGGTTTGGGTTGAGATTGATATGGAATAATAACACACATATTTTTCCTACAAGTATCCATAAGAGCCTTTTAATTTTCCTCACCGGGTCAATATCTAAATAGACTCTTACGGATAGTAGGCAGAATATGTGTGTTGTTATGGATAATTTTAATTCTTATGGATATCTTTTAATTTTCTATCCATAATAATTAAATCCCCTAAAGAGTTTATACTCCATAAATTCGATATCTTTTAATTTTCCTTTTTTATTTCTTATTTACAATCCTCTTAACAATTTCAGGCAGTTTTTAATACTTGCATCTTTATTAACATAAAATAGGTAAATAATTAAGGGTAGTCGAGTAAAGTACTATGGTCTCCTTAATATTTTGACAAAGTCAAAGCAGACTGTCTTTTTGAAATGGAGGGAGTATTTAATAATATAGAATCCAAATACAAATCTTGTTTTGATAAGCATCTCTAGTGGTAGTTGTATCCATATATATTTTGATATACTTATCGATTATTTATAGAAACAAAATCTAAAAAATTAATTAAAATAATAAAAAATTGATGACGTGGTTATGAATGGAAGTCTCCAAAATCCCATAATCTCCTCCAAACTCAAACTTCCACGTCATATTAAATTTGGATTATCCAACCACCACTGGAGAGGTTTTTTTTGCTGAGAGTTTCTGAAATCTTAGATGGCATCAACATTTTTTATAACCCATACTCCATTGGAGATGCTCTAATTTCTTCCTCTTGTATTATGCATATAATTTTATTCCAAACTTAGCAATTCATTGGCGTTGAACGCTAGGATTAAAATAATGTCTTCATTGACGAGAAATTGAGACAATAAAAATTATTCCTTGGGAACAAAAAACTCCTAACTCATGCTCGTACTCCAAATAAGAGTCTTGAGTTTAACATTAATATCATAACGGGATATGGAGCATAAACGTTTAGGAAGCGAATGGACCTAGAGGTGTAAATTGGGATGTGCCAACACGACCACATCCCATCACAACATGTTAAAATTTGAGCACATCCCAACCCAGCACGGCACATCACGCTAGTTAAATGGGATGTGCTGGGTTTGACTAATTAGCACAGTAGCCCAGCCCAGCACGTGGCACAGATTAGCACATGGCACGACACAACACAACACGTTAAGAAAGCACGTCATAATATGTATAAAATACTACAAAACATTGCATCATACATTATATTTTGTGTATATTTCACAAAAAAACACCTTTATTCTAGCCAATTATTGACATTCTACTACCGTTATGTTGACTTATTTTCATAATAACACATACAATATATAAATATTTGGAAAATATATATATTGGAAAATATAAAATAAATATGCATGGCACAGCACGGCACATCACGTTTATTTTTCTGGCACAGCCCAGCACAACACGCCTTTAAGCTCGGCACAACACAACACGTCATAATCTCCAGCACAACACAACACGACACATAGCATGTGATTTCGTGGCTTTGTCTTTGTATCTTCGGCAACTACGTTTACACCTCTAAATGGACTTACGAGGTTGCTGCAATAATCTTCCACTCCTTTAAGATATTCATCCTCCAAAATCATTAGAGGTGTCAAAAAGGCCAGGCCAGCCTGGGCCTGGTATGGCCAAGCCCGTATAACCAGGATAAAGCCTGGCCTAGCCCGTGTTTAAACATACCTGGTTCGGGCCCAGGTTAGTTGCAGGCCCAGGATGGGCTGTAATTTTTGGCCTTGTAGCCTGTTAGGCCTGGCCTGCTAAAGCCTGAGCCAGTATAGGGCCTGTTCTGGCAGGCCTGCCTTGGCAGGTACATTTTCAATTGGCAGAAAAACTTTAATGTGTTGATGTAAAACAAACTAAAACTATTAAAGTAGACTGCGGGGTTTGATCTCTTGATCAAGATTCAAGAGTACTACAAGACAGAGCAACAACCACTGTACTAAGCTATTCTTTTTTTCTTTTTTCCTGACTGGGAAGAATGTAACTATCGATTATCTATTGAGTAGATTTCTGTTTGTTGCAGGATATGTGACATGGAAAGGTGCAGGAAGGGTTAGTTGCCAGATTTTCATAGATGATAAAATAGCACTCAAACGCCGCAGGCCACTAATTGTAGTTAACAGATGATAAACAGAGACACCATTTAATGTAGAGAGTATATCAACATCTAAATTTTTGTTTGTTTTTTTTTGAGAATGGGTGGATCTCTTTTGTAAGCAAATAACTTGGTTTTTGAGTATCTATACAAAAAAAATCATCTATGAATTTGTCTCTGATTCTCTAGTTGTCTCTGGTTTTATGATGTATGCCATGTAATCCTGGTATGTGAATGTATGAGGGGATGGCACTCTGCCAATTAAAGCAGGGAACTGGAGCTTCAATGATATTCAAATATTAGGGACGGTTCTTTAACCGTCCCCATTGCTCCAGTTTATACTAGGGACGGTTTTACGAATCCATCCCTAATAAAATGCACTAGGGACGGTTCTAACTTTTTTTCCGGCGGTTTTGAAAACCGTCCCTAGAAGATGAAGCCGTCCCTATAAGTATTAGTGGCGGCCATAAAAAAACGTCCCTAGAAGATGAATCCGTCCCTAATAGTACTAGGGACGGCCAATCAGAACCGTCGCCAGAAGGCAAATCCGTCCCTAGTAGTATTAGTGACGGTGGATCTGGGGACGCAGGAAGAAACGTCCCTAATACCTTTTCGGGACGGCTTTCTGGTTCTTGGGACATTTTTCTGACCGTCCCTAGAAGCCTTCTGTTTTGTAGTGTCTGTACATTTTCATTCGACAAAAGAAATTATACCCTATTCATATATTAAGATTTAAGACCAAATGTTCCCTAAATATTGGACGACATGTAAACTTGTCATATATATCAACAGCACATAAAACAATATTTGTTAGTTTCCCTAAATTTTATAACGACAAATTAATTGCCATATATAGTCGTCTAGTATTACAAAATTAGAGCATTTATTGACGTTGCAATTTTAATGTAAATGAGTAAATCTTAAATAAATAATTTCAAAATACCTTTATTTATTGAACACCATCCGTGGTGGTACAATAGCTCACATACAACCGGGAGGTCTTGATATCAAACATCCGCGCGAGTTCTTTATTTTGAGACATGTTTTTGGGCATAACAAAAAATTACCGGGCATACTCAAGGTTTGGCGCACAACTTTTTTTTACCTAGGTTTGCTAGGTTCGGCTCACAAGTTGTTAGCCGAACCTAGACAAAATGTATGCCCGAAATTTTTTTGGTATGCCCAAAAACAGCCCTCTTTATTTTTGCAAAGATATGAAAGGAAGCAGTCTTTGGCAGGCTAGTCAGTCCAGGCCCAATGTAAACCAGGACAGGCTCAGGCCAAGGCTGGGTTGTTTCTGGTGCTTACCATGCCATGCCGACCTGGCCAGTTTAGTAGACAGGCTTCTTGATCAGGGCCATAAGCCCGGCCAGACGGCCTGTTTGACACCTCTAAAAATCATCATCAAGAAAACGTTACCCTTTATCACGGTTTAGGGAATCGAGAAGGAGAACTCCATACAAAGTGCGGGTGCAACTGCAGCCATGCGTTGTAATATATATAAACTGCATCAATATGATGATGAATGCGGGGATCAAAATGCATAGGATTCGAATGGAAACTAGGGTTTTCCATGTTTTCCCATATTTTCTCTCTCCTCAATCCATCTTTTCCCCAAACTTCCCAAATACTCACCCATTTCTGGCTAATTTTTACATGATTTCTGAAAATGCTATACTCACTGCTGGTTCCGACAAACACAATGGGGAGTAGAGGTGTAAATTGGGTTGTGCCAGCACGAGCACAACCCAAAGACAGACGCTAAAATTTGAGCCCAAAGACATGACTTAGCCCAATACGGACAACATGTTAGTTAAATGGGATGTGCTAGGTTTGACTAATTGGCACAAAGAGTCCAAAGACAAAGGCGCGACACGGATTAGCACATGTTAGTTAAATGGGATGTCTTGGGTTTGACTAATTGGCACAGAGTTTCAAAGACAACGCACGACACGGATTAGCACGTGGCATGGCACAACACAGCACGTTAAAAAAACAGGTCATAATATGTATAAAATACTATAAAACATGGCCCAATACATCACATTTTGTGTATATTTCAATAAAAAACCTCTATTCTAGCTAATTATTGACATTTTATCATCGTTTTGTTTACTTATTTTCATCAAGAGTACAAAACAAAGCTAGGCTAATTTGCATGTGTTAGTGGTGGTCAGGATTTGTCCAGAAAAAAAGATAAATCAAGGGATGTGGTTACAACTCGCACGTGTGGCGGCATTACTACAATGTCAAATATTATTAATGAAAAATGAATACTCAAGTCAAGATATGGAATTTCAAAAAATTATGATAGGAGGTTCGAACTCATGACCTACTGTGTCATAAGAGTGGCCTCTAACAAGTGTTCCACCCTGGTTGGAATTGATTGAAAATATAAATCAACAAAGGGTGGTTTGTTCAACTTAAATACCATAATTGCTTTATTAATTAGTGTTTCACTAATTGCACATAATAAATACTCTATTCGTTATAAAGTGTTTTATTAATTAGTGTTTCACTAATTGCTCATAATAAATGACTAATCATTTTTTAATTATAAAAATTTTCTTAATTAATTATATTATTTATTTCTATTAATAAGTAATTTTGATAAATAATATCAATAGACATTTTCTGCGACAATGAGTAGTAGAAGACGTGGAGGCCGAAAGATTAGTGGTGGTTAAGGGGGAGCCAAGCACAATTATATTTAGTTTTGTTCTTTTATCGTAAAATGGGATACAAAGTCCATTTTTCACATGTATCCAACTTGCCAAGAATTTTTTCTCCCTTTCTCCTCAAAATCCTGGATCCGCCCCTGGTTTGTGGTGGAAGAAGTAGTGACGGTGAATGCTGGTGAGTAGTGATAGACAATATTAATTTAATGTTGTCGTTACAACATTGATAACATCGTAGTGTAGAAGATGTGGTTGGTTGTTTTTAACACTTTTGATAAAGGAATGTACCATATATTTCAACGATGATATCATACAAGACAATATTTTCATGATCGTAGTTGGATCACCCAAATGGTACCCATGTTATCTTTAGTACTATATCGTATAAATCATGATTTTTTAATGTTAAAATAAAATTGATTGCAATACAAAAAAGAATATATACACAGAAAAAAAAAAAACCTAATCAATTATCGAAATTTTGTTCAATCTAAACCTCATACATGGCATTTGTGATTGAAAATTAGAATTGCGTCCAACAACCTACATGGGATGGGTGGCAGTGATGGTGGCAGCAGTGGAGTCAAAAATTGACATTGAGAAGGCCTATTTAAAAAAAAAATGTAAACTTTGGTGGACTAAACCATAAATATATATGGACAAAGTACTATTTAATAAATAAACTAAAAAAATTATGTAGTTATTAAAAATTTAAGGGGTTAGAGCCAGGTTAGTCAACCCTTGGCTCCGCCACTAGGTGGTGGTGGATAAAAAAAGTGGATTCATATGGTTTTATGGTGGTGACGGGTATTGGTGAACAAAAACATATTATGCTAATTTCATAACGACAAAAAAATGTGTAACGTTATATTATAAAGTATAGAATGTGGTTGATCATTCTATTGTTAAAATAAACTCGATAAAACACATGTCCATTTTAAAAATTGGTGCAATCAATTGCCATGTTATGTAATAACTAAACGAACGACACAAATCAACATCAGAACATATGCAATTATTTATTATCGATTAAAAAGAGGAAAATCAAAAAATAATCTCAATTCTATAATCATGAGAAATCACATAGAGATTGGTTGGCAACCTAGCAAAAAGCTGGGCACCAACCCCCCTCTGAACAACAATGCCTACTCTATGAAAAACAAAACTACCATAACCACTACTAGCGTCATTATTAACAAGACAATTCTTTAGACGCTTAAAAAAAACATAAAGTATCTCGCCGAGCTCACCCAAAGTAGAGAAAGCCAAGACCCCAAGACCATAACCGAGTGAAGTGCACTTGTCCGATATTTAGCACGCTTCATTGAAACCGCCTTTGAAATGGCTTTCCCCCGGGACAAAAGAAGCGAGCACCATCACCCGATAAAGGGAGAGACAACAGAACATCCATGCGTACATCTTGCCCGTTTTCCCAGTTGAGGACAAGGATATCGGCAGACCTCAAGTATTCATCCTCATCTCAAACAATACCCGGAGAGAAACCTCCTTGCGACGTACACTAGCCTTGAATAACAAATATCAACAAGTAATACCACGGACCACATCACGACGAAACTTACTTCCAACATCTTTAGCATAATGAAGCGCATGATCACCAAAAATATCCATAGTTTTGTTGCAACTAGTGCATAAGCCATTCTCAACAAACAGAGGAATTCCAAGACGATAACAGAGCACAGCCCGAAACTATCTAGGCCCAATGCACTAGTTAAGCCCACTGATTGGTACAACCAGTAGATAATCTTGAGCATGCTTGATACGGCTACAAGCGGAGCCTTTGTTTATGTAAAGATTGGTCAGGATTTTTCCTTGGGAAAGATAAATTTACCGCTGGGGTTTGTTCAACTTAACCATTTTTAAACGTTTTATTAATTAGTGTCTCATTGATTGTTCATAATGATTAATTAAATTTCTATTATAAATGTCCCATCTAACATAAATACATAATTTTATTAATAAATAATTTTACTAAAACTATATTAATTCTAATGGTGGTAGTGGAATTAGGGTTAGTATAAGCGGTGGCGGGTGTTTGTGAATGGTGGAGGCGTAACATTATTATTGGTGGAAGAAATAGTGGCGGTGGATGGTTTTATGGTGGTGGGTGTTGGTAATAGTAGTGTATAATAATATTTTTTCTTTTTAGTGAGTTTTATTGACCAAGTAAAAAAATAATCTTCACAAAACATGCAACATTGTATTGTGAAAGATGTAATTGGTTGTTTTTATACGATTGATAAGGACAAAACCAAATATTTCGAGGATGATATCGGAACGTATAAGACAATATGATCATGATTGTTCGATCACCCGTATTATATAAAGGCAATTGGTGTACCCGCGTAAGAGAACATTATCGTTCTCTCAAGTACTATTACATCCTTTTTCCTGAAAGACCATCAATGTCGAGTTGTTTCACGACAACTACCTACAAAGACAACAACTTTCACTCAATTCCCGATATAAAACCTTATTGACCGGGAAAATGTATTTGCATTCTAAAATATTTGTTTGAAAATTATGTTTGTTCATCAAAATCATCATAAAAAACTCTAAGTCATAAATCTAAATTTTGCCTCCGATGTTTATGGAGTATGTTTTATATTTTGCATTCTCAAATCATGCGACCTCTTGATGACAAATCAACAATATCAAATTATAGATCAATATGTATAGGTTTCGTTCATTGGGTTAGAAGGTAGAGTAGACACAGATGGGTAGATCACACAAAGCAGAACATGACTTAGAATACTTCAATAATTTGGTCAAGAGATAAGGTCAAAAATTTAAGATTAACTTTCTATAGGACTAATTGGATCGGCTTGATAGATAGAGATGACTAAAATATGGATTAATAATAATTTTCATGTAAGACAATTGCAAAACATAGTTTGGCTAACTCGCCTATGTAAAGAGTAGTCAAGATTTGTCCTTCCTCAATTGCTATGTTATGTGAGAAGAAGGTTATATTTAAGATTGAGGTATAATTCAAATCTATTAGATTCATACCATTTACAACTGGATGCTTTGAAAAAAAATTGACGTGTTATTATTATTATTACAGGCAAGGGATACATTGACCATACTTGCGCAAATAGCTCACTTCGCAAATGATTGGTGTTGCATGTATAATTTCTAGATTGCAACGAGGAATTTGAGGAAACAAGGCACCAGAAGCAGTGTCCAGAGTATTTTGGATATAATAACTTAGACCCGATGTAATACTTATGTTCTTTTTTTTTTATAGTTTTTCCACAATCTATTTATTTAAGAAAAATGAACATTGCAAATACATAATATCAACATAAATTAGATAGATTGTGTTTGACAATAATGGCTATTGATGGTCCAGAAATGGCAAAAGAAAGTAATTGTTGTAGAAAAATTGTTGGGATATACAACGGATTACTTGATACGAATGAAAGAGGTATAACTATTTCGATTCTGAAATCACATAAAGTTCACATTAGAAGATGACATCAAGTTTAAAGTTAGTAACAAACATAATATGGCTAACTAAAATGTTAAAAACAAACAAGATATATAAACTTAGAAAGCCGTGGGACTTGAAGAGGCCAATTTTGAAAACTACAATCTTAGAAAGCAACGATCCACAATACCATTTTTTTTTTAATAAATATTCAACGTAGAATATGTCAACTTTTGGTAAAGAGTCTATTGACAACCTATTAATTTAAAAAATGATAAGGGAGTAAAATATGTGTTCAAGGTTCTTTATGAGGTAATGTGTCACCTTATTGTATTCCAAGTGAAGGTAGGAACATATAGAAGTGACAAAATGTCCAAGACTTTTGAAGTTACCAAAGCCTTCGTTAAGACAATTAAGGGCATAATACTTTGTTGAAGATTTAATGGCAGAGGTTCGCATATATACAATCCCTTCGTAAAGGTAATGGGTACACATTTTAAACATTGTCATCTAATGGGTGTTGAAAAATTACAGGAAAATCATGTCACATTGGATAGTTTGTATCATTCATTCGATGCAAAAAAAAATACCATTCTGCCTATTTGGAGGATCGACAACATGACCATGATAGATGAGTCGGCTGAGCGAAATAGGAGCATGTGGAGACTTTTATGGACGATATTGATTAGTTGATTTCACTGAGATGAGCGCTTCTCACGACATATTTCCAAAAAATATTTAAATTTCCATGTTCATGTAGAGCATTATCTCATTATAAGCAATGAACCTAAATAAAAAAGTGACTGGAAGTTAAGATTATATTTCTTTCGTTTGAGCAAATCTCTGGCGGTAAAATATTAAAGGAAAAAAAGAGAGGAAAATCTCAACTATTTTTATGACAAACACTTATTAAATCATAAGGAGTTGATAAGTATTAGGGACACAAATTATACGATATATTAAAAATGAACCACCATCATGGCCCGTGCCGTTACAACACGGGTTAAGGGATAATAATAATACATATAATACCTAAATATTTGAAAAACATTTATATTGGTGTTGATGGTGGTTTTTAGTTTAGGGCTAAAATCGCAAAACACTAAACCCTAGCAGACAGTGACGTCACAACATTTAAGGGATAAAACATTTACTAGGAGCATTTATTTAAAAGCCTTTAATATGTCTCTAAATAATTACCGGGGTACCTTTTTTTCAAATTAGGGTTACAACAAGAAAAACCCCAATTCCCCTCTGTGCCAATGGAAAATCATGCCAGCCACACCAACCGCGCCAAAGCATGCCATCCATGCTAGCCGCACCTCTGTTAAAATGGAAAATCATGCCAGCCACACCAACCGCGCCAAAGCATGACAACCATGCTAGCCGCACCTTTGTGCCAATGGCAAATCATGCCAGCCACACCAACCGCGCCAAAGCATGCCAACCATGCTAACCGCACCTCTGTACCAATGGAAAATCATGCCAGCCACACCAACCGCGCAAAGCATGCCAACCATTCTAACCGCATCTCTACGTACAATGGAAAATCATGCCAGCCACACCAACCGCGCCAAAGCATGCCAACCATGCTAGCCGCACCTCCGTGCCAATGGAAAACCATACCGGCCACACCTACGACCCCATGCCAAACGTACCTCTCCATGGCCACATGTCGCGCCACCATACTGTCCTTCACTACACGACTATCAAAACTAAGGCATACAACAATCAATGGTTGCCCTTCAATCCCAGGAGAAAATCATGGCCATCTAAGGTTACCAAAAGACCTTTTCCCCAAAACCCTATTTTGGCCACGCACCTAACCCAATATAGTCACGCCATGCGCCTATGGCAAACCCTTGGCCCCACATGCCAAGCCAAAACCACACCTATCCCAAGATAGCCGCGCCATGCCAAACGCACTCTGCCTTGGCCCTAGCTATGCTAGTCACACCACGCCAAGGAAAACGCCCCTACCATGGCAAACCCTTGGCCCCACATGCAAAGACAAACCAAACCTAGCCAAGCTAGACGCGCCATGACAAGCACAACTCGCCATGGCCCCCCATGTCGTGCCACCATGCTGGCCTTCCCCATGCGGCTACCAAAGTGAAGGCGTGCAATAATCAACGGTTGCCCTTCAATCCCAGGAGAAAATACTAGCCGTCTAAGGTCACCTCACGACCTTTGGCCCAAAACCCTAGCTTAGTCACGTACCTAGCCAAAGCTAGCCACGCCATACGCCCAAGGAAAATCCTTGGCCCCACAAACCAAGCCAGACGCCCTTGCCTTGGCCCTATCCACGCCATGCGCCAATGGCAAACCCTTGGCCCCACATGCCAATCCAAAACCACACATAGCCCAAGCTAGCCGCGTCATGCCAAACGCACTTTACCTTGGCCCTATATGTTCTAGTCACACCACTCTAAGAAAATGCCCCTACCTTGACCCTGGCCACGCCATATGCCCATGGAAAACCTTTGGCCCCACATGCCAAGACTAAACCGCACCTATCCCAAGCTATGCTGGTCTCACCACGCCAAGCCAAACGCCCTTTCCTTGGCCCTAGCTGCGCCACCCTGTTGGGCCCCCTACGCGGCCATCAAAATGAAGGCGTGCAACAATCAATGGTTGCCCTTCAATCCCAGAAGAAAATCCTAGCCATCCAAGGTTACCAGACAACACATGGTAACCTTTGGCCTGGAAACCTAAGTTTGTCCATGCCAACCCATACCATGCCAAAGACATTCCAACCTAGACGCGCCACCATACTGGCCTTCCCTACGCGGATACCAAAACGAATGAGTGCAACGATCAACGGTTGCCCTTCAATCCCAGAAGCAAACCTAGCCATCCAAGGTTACCAGATGACACATGGTCACCTTTGGCACGAAAAACCTAAGTTTTGCCACGCCAAACCATGCCATGCCAACAGATGCCAACCTAGACTCACCACCACGTTGGCCCTCACCACCGAAACGAAGGAGTGCAAAGATCAACGGGCCCCTCCTCTCAAGATGAAAAATCTCGACCCGTTTAAAATCACTAGGCTAGCAAATTTTCGAGCTTGACTTTCCAAGCCACAACAATATACTACATGTTTCCAAAAGCATTCGAGACATCGACACAAACTGGGGGATGCTTATTAGGGTTTTGGTTTGGTGGTCTATAGCCTGCGGCATACACAAATGTCCATTTCAAGATAGTGCAATAAGAATAATACGGTTAGTAAATGCAAGAAGCAACGGTGACATGCTCTTTCATTATGGGACGTCAATTCCATCAAATCCCATCAATACCAGGCATTACCACCTCTTCCCATTTAACTCATCCGCTTTCTTTTGTTATGAGGCCGTAGTACATTTATTTTTTGACTTGTATAAATAGGATTTACCTATTTTCACCAGAACACAAGTTCTAGGTCAGGGAAAAACACCACACTCAGAAAGGAAACTCTTGCTAACCTTCTCAAAGCTCTCACCTTTTGATACAAGTCAAATACTACTCTTCTATAATTATTCTGGCCTTAACACTCTTTTATCTTCCCTCCCTAAACCAACCCTTCTCCTCCACTTTATGACCGGCAAGTCTGAATGGCCATTTCTTGGTCTATGCCGTACTTGTACAGTTGATCTCTCAATCTAAACTACTCCCCTTGCAGTACATTGTTTAGGGTTTAAATTGTTTCTCACCTTCACACCCGCAATTACCGAAATCAAGCAAAACTATTTTCACCTATAAATAATTGGCGACCACAAACGAGAGGTTCGATCTTTCGGTTACAATGTTAATTTTCGACTGTAGATCTCATTCTTCGACCCAGACGTCAAGATGGTAGAGGAAGGCGATCCACTCCGACTCAGTTAACCGACAACTTGATTATTAGTCATGACACGACAAGGGATTAATGGAGACTTCCCAGAGGATAGAAGCAGACGATCCGCCCAAGGATAAACGGCCCGGTTACCGGACATCTCAGCAATGACTGGGGACTTTCCATGGCGTTATTTCCTATAAAACTCGGTCTTACACCCGGAAGGTTCACTTGTCATCAGAGACCTAAAAACCAAGTAAGTCCTACCAGAGACAAGATACGGGTTTGTTTTTTCAAGTTTTCACGGAATGATAAAACCAATAGCCATGTTGTGTTTCACCCCATGTCATCTACCAACACATGGTTCCATGGTTTTCCTGGGATGTCTGTCACTTTAGTCATAACCAAAACAATTCATTCCAAAAAGAATAAGCCAAAATAAAAAAATGTCAAGGTAACATTTATCTATCAACCCATGAAATCCAGGAAATCAAAAACCATAAACCAGGCGCTTTGTTTTCCTTTCATAAAAAAAATAAATCACCTACCCAACAAGTGCCTATTTTGCACAACAATGATTAATCTACTATTAGTGACGTCCACTACGATGACATTCAAAGAATTGTTTATGATGAAGTATTTCCACAAGTTTATGAAAGACATACTCATGGCTAGGGTTTACACCAGTTCAGAAGAAAAAGATTTCTACAGATTTATGGAAGGCATACCTATGGATATGGTTTGCACCAGCAAAAAAAACTTTTGAAGGAAAAACGCTGGAGTACATAGCTGGAATATGCTTTCCCAACTTATCACTACCGCACTACCGCTAACACCAGGACGTGATCACAAAGATATGAGGCACACATGCCGCACATACATGCTAGGCACACATGCCCGCCATCCTATCTGCTCCGCAACCAGCCAAAGAAGCGCCATGGCTCTAGCACTCCGTGATAAAAACAATGCCACCTTTGCACGATATACTTACGATCACCAGAACCAGAGCCGCTTCCACCGCCCCAACGTTTCTTTAAGCATGACAGCTCCAACCATCACCAGAGGCGCTACTCCATCATCAGGGTTAGATACTGGAAGAGCCGGAAGAATCCTACCTCCTTTTACCACTATTAATTTGATTAAAAGACAAAAGGCACTTCAACATGACGTGCATTTATAAAGGAAGAGGCTCTCGTTGCTCTTGAACGACCAACAGAAAGGGGGTCAACTGATACGTTTGATCTCTATACCTTGGTAGCTATCACTATAAAGGAAGAATTCAGTATAATAATAGACAAGAAACTTAGAAGAACACAGAACACAAGTAGTGATTCGAAGAAATATATCTTCTAGATTATGAACAAGAAAACGATTACAATTCTCCCTTTGTTACGCTCACAATCTCTCTAAACAGTAGTCAACCCTAAATTGTTTTCTAAGCTTGCTTTTACAATAATTAATTATCTCACAAACTTCTATAGGTTTTTTATGTGTTTAGTTAACAACCAAACCTCTCTATTTATAGACTTTATCGTACTTTACGACTAGGTCTTCATAGGAATCTATTTCCTAAAATAAGAGTGTTGATAAAACAAACTCTTTCCTAATTAAATTCTTCCTAAACAAGGATTCCTTCCTAGAATAGATTCTTCCTCAACTTAGCTTGAGGTTGACTAAGTTCCCTAAAGGAGTACGGATACACCTGTATCATGGGTCCCCCTTTTAATAACTTGAACTCCTGTGAGAGTTAAAAACGAAGGTTAGGGAACTCGAGAACCCCTTTTTCCTTATTAAACCACTTTTCCTTACTAGGAACCTGACATTTACATCCAATTAGAAAATCTTCCTTTTCTCCTTGTTGTGTTTTAGTCACTCTTCGCTCCAATACGTACACTACACCATATGGACTATTTTGCAACCTTTGGTTTTTTGGGTTTGCAACGTATATATTCGTTGCGCACATTTATCCGTTGCACATAGCCAGACATACGTTGCTCTACATCAGATTATTATAAATAATAAAGAGAAAAAAGACACGCTTTCCCTTATCAGAATATCTAAGGGCTTAAATGTCTATTGAAAATCTTATTAAGTTATTATCCTTCCCGTTTTATTATTTTCTCTTCTCTTTCTCAAAAAATATCGAGTTCTCCTCCTCTCTCGTTTTTCTTCTCTTCCAACCCTAAATTGAGAATTGCAAAAGCAAGTCAAATTTTTAGAAATTGAAACCATACGCTCCTAAATCCTAATCTCATAAATCAAAACTCCTATTTCGGGAATAAACCCAATCATTCGATAACTGAAATTTGATAAATTTTTTGAAATTGAAACCATACGCTCCTCAACCCTAATCTCATAAATCAAAACTCCTCTTTCGGGAATTAAACCCAATCATTCAATAACTGAAATTTGATAAACCCTAAGATCTGATTTGCTTTTATTCTTCTGCAGCTCTGGAAATTCGATCTATAGTTCTTTATTGTATCCTCAATCAATCTTTTTTCTCTTTTGGTGTTTCGTTTGAAGTATTACAAATCAGCTGGTAGTGATATTGTTTGGCTCAAAGTAAAGAGACTGAGACTGTGAAGTTATTTCTAGGTGATTATTCTCATTCTTCACTTTCATTTTTTGATTTTTATTTCTACGTTGTTGTGAGGAAAAAGGATATGTTGGTTTATTTGTGTATTATTTTGATTTCTTATAAAATGGGTTTTATTTTTAAATTCATGGGATTAAATAAGTATTCACCTAATGTTGGTTTATCTTTTTTTTTTTTCGGTACATTAATTTAGAGGGTAAGTTTTCCAAATTTGTGGTGATGTTGGACATACTGTTGAAGGAGAGATATCTCTAGGGTTGTAATGAGCGTGTTAAGTTTGTCGGACTTGTTGACGAGTACGGAAGACTAGAAGAAAGTCGGGGTGTGTCCTCAATGCAAATCCAAAGTTTAGACATCTCTAAGGTAAAAGGTTTTCACCCTCTGTTTTCCTATTGGTTGAATTTATTCACATGTTATTAATAATATGTTTAAATTACAGGGTCTGCTAGAGTTGCCGTGACGAGGATGTAGGAAATTGATGACACTGAAGCTAAATCCAAAGGTTTGTTATCTGTATTCTTGTGTAGTTAGATTATGTGGAGATGGAGGTTCTGCAGATGTTTGCATGTAGGTGGTTATTGGTGTTGGTGGTGGTGGTGGTAGCTTCGCTGATGGTGGCTGACAGATCCATTTAACCAATGCCCCCATTATCTTCTGTGAGCAAGTTCAAATCAATGTATATTGTTTTTACGTGTTATAGCTAGTTCTCTCATAATACAGAGACATGTATGTAGAATAGCCTTAATTTGATTTGGAAGTTGTAGTCGGTATTATTTGTTAGTTGTATTAAGTCGTACTAATAAAAATCTTACTTGGATGTCTTGGATTTTATTACAGGGGATAATGCAGATAGCGTGTTTTGCATATATGTTTTACTTAATGGTAAGGATGGTCAAAGTGTATACACTCAGGTAACTTCTATTTGGAAAATCGCAAATATTTGCAATGCAGGACCACCATTTTGTATGTATCAATCATGCTAACTATAAGATATCCTTTCCTTTGTTCATGCTAAATATTTTTAATATGCTCATGGTTGGTTGATGTCTTATGGCTATCAACAAACAATGGAGAAAATAACGGTTTCTAAAATTTTAAGTTGCTTTGTGTTTGTTCCTTAACATGATTCCAATTCTGGGGCTCCTCATGAAACAAAAAATGAAACATTACCAGAACCTTGGGTAAGTAAGTACTAAATATGATGGTGCTTACTGATTACATTGAATTTTATTGTATTGGGTCCGATAAGCATCTATATATTGTTCTGTTCTTTTTTTCTGTTTTAACATGCTTTATCATGAACTTGCTGAAGCTTTTAACTTGGTGAGCATACTATATAGTTGAATGATGTTTGTAAATTGACCGTTCTTTATTCTTGCGTTTTTTTTTATTAAGAAGTCTACACTCCAAAGGATTTGGTCTAAGATGGGATATGTTCAGTGGCAGTCATAACTGAATAATACAATGGGAAATTGTGTTTGTAGATGGGATTAGCTGGTGGTGGTTCCTCATTTGACCGGTGTTTTGTGATGAAGTTTTGGATCTGCTATGGGAATGGGCTGTGGTGGTAGTGATGCCGGTAAAAGTTGGAGATTCCGCAGTACTTGGTGAAGATTTTTCATTGCAAGGGGTTTGTTGCAGTCGATGGAGATTTTGGTGGTAGCTTCGGTAATGGTGGATGACCGAACCCCTCAACCAGTGCTACCTCATCTTCACGAGGTAATATTTTGATCAAAATCTTGAATCAATGTATATTGCTGCTGTGTTATTGCCAGTTCTCTTATAATACCGAGACATATATGGAGAATGGTTTGAATTTGAGTTGGACTCAGTATTTTTTGGTATTGTGTATTAAGTCGTCGTAATCAAAATCTTACTTACGGTATTGGATTTTGTGACAGGGTGGAGATCTAAGATACTGCCAGAAATTCTCTTATTATAACTGCCTCCCCTATCACCTCACTATCGTGTTGGCAAGAGACGTGTTTTACCGAATGGTAAGGATGGCGAGTGTTTTATACCTTGGCTAACTTCTATTTGGAACTTCGCAACTATTTAGATTTTTAAATTACAACATTTGCGATGCAGGACCACCATTGTGTCTGGATCCAGTCATGCAAACTATAAGATTTCCTTTATTTGTAGCTGTAGGTGTTTCTTCACTTTGAGTTTATATTCTATGCAAGTATCTGTAATATGCTTATGGATGGTTGTTGATTTATTGCTATTATCACAGCCAATGGAGAAGTCTGATCTAGCAATGGACCATTTGCAGAAAAAACTGAGAAATTGCAGGTTTGACTTCTTTCGTGTGGCAAATTCAATGGAAGTTACGAAAAACTTGAATATGTAGTTAAGTTTGTTATTCAGTATTGACAGGTCATGGAAAGGTGTTTGCTTTATTGCTTGCTGAGTTATAGAAAAGGTGTTTGCTTTTCCCAGGTGGGAAAATATATAATAAGGAAATGGGTTTAAAGAAATTTTTTATTTTTCCCAATTACGCTTTGTTGATATCTATTCAAGTGGGTTAATGAACCACTCCGCTTTTTCAACTCATTGCTATTCATGGATCAGGTAGAATTCTCCTTGACTTTTTTTCTCTCTAATGAATCTTGATATCGGCATTTGCTGAAATAATATCTCTCTATCATCTCATGACCGACAAAGGAACTGTTCCCTAAGTACTATGTACACTTTTTTGTCGGTTTGATTGTCTTAATTATTTCAGCCATCTTTGAACACATAATCTTTGTATAATACTTTCTCTCTTGTGAAAATTTTAATTAGCTAAGGTAGTTGCATGATGCTTTTTTAAATTGATCTTTCCATGTTATTACATCTTTTGTTACTAAAAATCCTACACCACTAAAAGTCTCTAAAAAGTCTCCGTCCAGATGGATTTGTTCACTGAGTCTCTTGTTGGTTAAAAAATTTGTGACGCGTCCTTCATATGATCAGTTTAGATGTATCTTAAATTTCGTTAGTTGAGTTCGTAATGATGCTAACCAATATGTACGGATGGATCCGGATAAGTCAGCATGATGAATTTATTAAAATTACCTTAAGCGTAATTGTCTTGCTATAATTCTATTGGATGTGAAGTGAAGTTTGTTCTGTGATTTTCCAATGTTCTCTCACTTGTGCTAAATGGCCTTTTTGTTCTAGGTTCTCACTGGGATGTTACAAAAATTTGATGCAGATTATGAAAAGATGTTGGAAGTTTCAAACAACAAGTCAACCCGAGTTAAGGTAATCCGGTTTCACTTGGAGTATCTTTTATAGTCATTTTTTTGGGGTCTGGAGTGAACATCATCAATTCAAATTATGTATGAAATTAATTTTTGAAAGAATGTTCTAAGACTATATTTTCAAGACTGGGTTGAATGCGACATGGGTTTTGTAATCCAGAATTTCATGTATTCGAATTTTGAAGATACCACGAATCTGATTTTTGTTATTTTTTTTTTAAATATTATAATATATTTAGCAACGGACATATATGTTGCTTTAGTAAATTCATACGTTGCATAAAATCTTATTAAAGCAACGGATAATAAACGCTGCTTTAGTTAATTTAAGAACGATATATACGTTGCCCAAATTTTGTGACTGTGTGGAAATCGAAATAAAGTTCGTTCCGAAATTATTAGCAACATTTATAAACGGTAAATTCCAGTTTTTTGGTGTAGTGGTAGTATTCCTTGAGTGGTTCTTCTCTATCAAACCATAAGTCTTCTACCCATGGTAATATCATAGTGTCGTCACCGCATCATCTAGTAATGGTGGTTCAAACAACTTCAAGTATCTCTAATTTATAACCAAGTATATTCTTAGATAAGGTGGCAGATCCGCATCGAAAGGAATTGTCACCAATCTCGATCGAGAATACGAAATGGTCCATACCTCAATGGCTTCAACTTCTTCCTACCCCCTTCAGTCATTCCTTACCTAATTTTAACCATACCAAGTCACCAACACCGAAATTACAAGGCACAAGATGCTTGTCATGCTTTGGCTTTATTTGGCTTGTGACTTCTTTAATTGTGCTTCAAAAGCTGCATGAATCCGAGATATCTTCTCCAAGAAGTTTTGCGCCTTTGTCGTTCACTTTCTTCCTTCCCCCCATTGAGGTGTCACTAGAAAATACTAGATCGAAAGGACTAGGTGGTAAGTAACCGTATCACGTCTCGAAAGGATATTTTCCCGAAGAACTATGAACTTCTCTATTGAAAACAAATTGTAGATATGGTAAACTCTCATCCCAGGTTTTAGGATGCTTAGAATTGTATCCCCTTAACATGTGAATCATAGTCCTATTGACCACTTCTGTTTTTTCACCATTTGTGGATGAAAATCCCACTCTTCTTCAACCTAGTGTCCATCATCTTCCATAAAGAATCCGAAAAGTGATTAAGGAACCGACTATCCCATTTAAATAATCGAAGTAGGTAAACCAAAAATGCTTCCACATGTGCTCAAAGAAGAGCTTTGATGCACCGCCTCCCGTTACCGTCTTTGTACATGGAACTAATGCAATCATATTGTCAATCACGACCACAACGAAAAAGTAGTCATGACTTTAACTTTGTCCTTTGGTAACCCACCAAGAAAATCCATAGAAATGCTCTCCCAAGGCCTTGATGGTACTGTTAATGGTAGATATAACCTACGTTTTATGTTGGAAGGTTTAGATGTGCTACACAACTTACACCTCTAAGTAATCTAGGCCACATCATCTTGCATCTTTGGCCAAAAACCATAACAACGGTACAAAAGATTCTTATTCATCCCAAAGTGTCCAAGAACTCGAGAGATGTGTGTGTCTCTCTTAACCATTGTAAACGATCTCCATCTTCCGAATGAAAAGTAATTGACCTTGTATAAAAATCCATCTCTTTGAAGTTCATACTCGCTTTCAAACCACTCTTCATACCTTCTAACACCTTCTTGAAGTCTTTGCCGGATGCGTACACCTCTGCATACTCTCGAGGAACAATCGGGTTGAATTTCATGGATAACAAAGAAATCCTAATCCGGAGGCTCTAGATAACATATCTTCCAATTTGTTTGTTACTCCCTTTATTGGACCTAATGAGAATATTGAAAGTCATTGTAAGACATCCACTTCATAAAAGCCGAGCTTGTTGTAGTTTCGTCCACCTCCCAATGCATAATTAGAAACGTCGGTCTCAACTTCAAAAGTACGCTGTAAGTTAGGCAATGCCAACACCGGTGCTTCTGAAATCTTCGTTTTTAGTAACTGAAAAGCGTCTTCATGGGTTTTCCGCATTATCCAAACTTTGGCCTTAGCTCCGCCTGTGTCCATGTAATGGTCCTGCAATAGTTGAGAAATGCTGGATAAACTTACTCAAGTATGTGCAAGCCCCTAGGAAACTTCTGATTTCAGTTACAGTACTAGGTCTAGGCAACTTAGTGATTACTTCGACTTTCCTTGGATCGATCTTCCGCTGTCCACCACCAATAATGAGTCCAAGGTACACCAACTCCTCCTTTCCAAACTCACACTTCTTTACGTTCAACTTCAGCTGGCATTCATGTAACACTTTAAACACCTTCTCAACGTGAATGAGATGATCTTTCCAAGTCCGGTTGTATATAAGGATATCATCCAAATAAACAATCACAAAATCTTCTAAAAAGGTCGTAACAAATCATTCATCAAACGATAAACGCTCGATGGAGAATTGCACAAACCAAAAGGCATCACCAACCATTCGAAAAGACTTGTTTGGTCTTGAAAGCTTTTCCATGTATCATCTTCTCGAACTCTCTTGATGGTATCCAAATTTGAAATCTAACTTTAGTGACGATTCGAGCTTTTTCCAATGATCCATCATGTCGTCTATCTTTAGGTGAGGGTAACATTCTTGATTGTGATCTTGTTCAATGCTCTATAATCAATAAACATACGCCAACCTCCATATTTCTTTGGTACCAACAATACTGCTGATCCACAAGGTGAAGCACTTGGCACTATCATTCCCAATTCTAGGAGTTCTTGGACTTGTTTGTTGTTCTCATCATATTCTCTATGGATTTTGATAATGACCTACATTAGTAGAGAACTCTCCCAGTCAACATAATTTCATGCTTCACACTCCTTTTGGCAGAACCCGTGACATCAGAAAATAAATCCTTGTATCTCAATTTCAACCTTTCTAGGACACCTTCTTGCTGTGCAGTCCAGGCTTCCAAACAAACTCTACTCGGCTTCTCCTCAAGAGAACGTATCACAAGGAGAATAAACTTTGTGCTAGCATTCACCAAATGTTTAGCCTGAGTGGTTGTAATCAAGCTTTTTCCCTCTACAGGAGAATGTGTAGTTCGAATCACAAAAATTTCTCCATCTTTGGGTAAAGGTATATTTTTGTTCCCTCCTTGTTAACTAGAGTTGCATCTCTATGCCATAGGTAAGGACTACCTAATACTACCCGACAAATATTCAAAGGAACTTCGTCACATGTAACTTCACAATATATGACTCATCTAGAGCAAATTTGAACGTGCAATCGATGTGAAACTTGTAAGCCCCCTTCCTTTTGAAGCCATCCTAAAGGGTATGGTTTAGGATGTTTGATAGTCTTCATCCTAATCTCGCACCAAAGAATGTGAAAGTAAATTTTTTTGACTTCCTGGATCATTATAAACATCAACTAGTGATGGTTTGACTTGCATCTTCACTGTGAAGAGTCGCTCCCTAAGATCATCCTTTGAAGGTGTTTCTTTTTCCCCTGTCATAAGAGAGAGCTTTGAATTGGGTTTCGTTATTCCGTGGACTTCTTTTGGAGTTTGAGAGACTAGTGCTTCATTCTTGGCTTCTTTCCTCTGCAACCCTTTAGGCTTTAGATGAGGGTTCTTAACCCAATACTTGTCGATAAGATGACCTGTTTGTTTGCAATGGGTGAAAATCAAAATTTCTTTGTCACTAAACTTCCCTTCTTCTTTGCTCCTTTTACCTCCTTTTACAGTGGTACCTCCATATTTCTCCTTAGTATTTCCCTTTGAATTAGATTTCTTAAGCATGCCTTCAATGGCATTAGCTTTTATACTTTCTTCGGAGATAGAATCCACCTAAAACATCTTCAACTCCTTCAGTATATACTCATGTAACCCAAAAATATATTCTTGCATAGTTTGGTTGTAAGTTTGCTTCAAGTTGTACCACATTCAAAGAAAGAAAAATATATTCTAGACGTTCAATCCAATCATCCAATTTTTCTACATCGACACTCCCATCGTAAAGTGGAATATCAACATGAAAATCAATTTTCAGATTCTTACCATGAGGTTTAGTTGATGTAGGACTTTAAGAAACTCACTTTTCTTCTTTTCTTCATCCTCATCTTCTTCTTCTTCTGAATCGTCTTCTTCTGATTCATATTTTTTCGAAGCTTCAGGCGAAGGTGTAATCTTTTTCTTTATCTTCGTCTTTGGTGTATGAGAACGAATACATTCAGCCAATTCTTCAAGGGTGGTTTTAATCGACTTCATGTCTGTTTGTAGCGTAGACACCTTTTCTTCCATAGTTTGTGGTTCGCTATGCTTGGGTTCATCATCTGACTTTGTCATTTTTGATCCCTTGTTCTCCTAACGTCTTCTAATTTCTCGAGTACCTCACCAAGATTTATGTAGAGATCTAGTGAAAACCATAAACCACGATTTACCCTAAAAACTAACCTTGCTCCTGATGACAAACTTGATACGTTTGATCCCTATACCTTGGTAGCTATCACTATAAAGGTGGAATTCAATATAATAATAGACAAGAAACTTAGAAGAACATAGAACATAAGTAGTGATTCGAAGAAATATATCTTCTCTAGATTATAAACAAGAAAATGATTACAATTCTCCTTTGTTACGCTCACAATATCTCTAAACAAAGAGTCAACCCTAAACTCGTTCGCTAAGCTTGCTTTTACAATAATTAATTATCTCACAAACTTCTCTAGGTTTTCTGTGTGTGTTTAGTTAACAACCAAACCTCTCTATTTATATACTTTATCGTACTCATCCGACTAGGTCTTCTATTTGGAATCTGTTTCTAAACTAAGAGTGTTGCATAAAACAAACTCTTTCCTAATTATGAATTCTTCCTAAACAAGGATTCCTTCCTAGAATAGGATTCTTCCCTCAACTTAGCTTGAGGTTAACTAAGTTCCATAAAGGAGTACGGATACACACCTGTATCATCAGCAATCCAATTTCATCACCCATAAAGTTCAGAAACAACTTCACCAAAATCAAAAGCAAAGGAAATCAGTAACCCTCCTGAGTTCATGGAGATCCTCTTCCCATCAGGACCTGCACGACGGGAATTTCTCCCACAAAGTCATACAATCTATGGTGAAACAGTTATGTAAGATTCTATGTTTCTTCAAGGCGCAACGTCAAGACATATTTGCATCCCTCAACCGCACTACCTCAGGAAAGCAGGCGTTTCCAGCCAGGGAAGCAATTCCCATTACCAAACCTCAATCTCTCCTGGAAAGCATGACCGATGGATGAAACTAGGGACTCCTAACCAACGTCCGCTGAAGTGCGTCCAGCCTTACGTCACACCGCCGGTTTACGCAGCCCTCTCCGAGCCCCGCTTTAATATTCTCTTCTAGCCGCTCCGCTTTAACATTCGCTCCAACAGCCGCTCCGTTCAGGCGTTCTCTCATAAGCTGCTATTGGACCCGAAGACGAAATTTCAGCATTTTTACTTCATAAGTTTCAACATCCTCTCCAAGAGTCAAAGCTTCTTCAACGTCGCTTCTTCTTACAAAGGGTCATACCACCACGCTCCCCATGTCATGGAACATAGTCAGCCAGCCAATCTTCGTAGTCATGGCCACCTTTTAATCCATCTCGCCAAAACTCGTGATCATGGACTGTTTTCTCACTTACGCATCCAGCCAATCCTTTTACTTCCACGGAAGCCCATAAAATTCCAGCCAACCTACTTTGTTACCACGAAAATATGTCTCTCCTGATTACATCTCCTTCCAAGAACTATTGTTGCTCATTCGTCAATACCATCTAGAGCTTTACCAACCAAAATCTGTGCCCACAACAAGGTAATATACTCTTCGAGGGTGCAACGAAAGAATATCATCACCTCTCTGTCTAGAAGACACCTTCAGCACTTTATGAGGCCGCGGAGGATCCCAAGCTTGCACTATCCATAATATTTTATTATGTAATTTCTGAGCAACCCAGTGTCACATCTAAAAGAGCATTTATAGGTTTATATCAAATCTCGTGGACGGGGATTCCAGATGATGTCATAAAAATAGGTTACGCATGGGGACTACCAGCACGAGACGTTTTCACTCCCCTCAACGAGGTTATTACGATTTCAACATCATCACTTGTCGAGGTTTTATGAGCCGGAATTTCTCAACATGAAGCCGTACATGCTCACTGAAGACCCCAAAACATGTCAAAAGGTTACGTTCACATATTCATCCATGCCATCATATCAAACTGAAGTATAACCGGGACTTCTCACCGCATCCCATTCTATTTGATAGTCCAAGATTCAAAGATGGTTCGAAGGATGTAACACCGGAACAAAGTCCCAACTTTATAGCAAAGACACTAAGTGGTATGTCTCCCTATTTTATCCAGGGGTGCCAGAAGTTTTCGACCAAGCAAGCATTCATAACACATCATCATCACGATCAGAAGGCCTACTGAACAACCTAAGATCGAGGATGGACCGACGACGCAACCACAATCTCCAAGATTACCCCTGACGTGATCGTTTCTGAGAATATAGTTCATCCATCCGCCCCAAGAATACAAACAGTTTTGAAATTTTTGGAATCCACTGGAGAGACACTGAGACGAAAACACGGATCTAGACGAACGACATAAGAAATTTAAGAGGGTCGATACCTCTTTTCATGCAGATAGAGTTTTTAGAGCTTGAGCCGAATGAATATTCCTTCTTACTCCATGGACATGAATAGGTGACTGGCGCGCGACTATGCCACCCCGGGCCTGCAACATCCCTCCTGAATTCTTCCTGATTTTCACTGTCAGGCACTTTTCACCTCCTAAGCAAGCTCAAAACTTAAATATTCCCGCGAAGAGAGATACATAATTCTGTTTCGTGTCCGATAAAGGGGCGGACCATCAATATCCTAGTTTGTACGCGGATTCTACAGCGATTATAGTAAAGGGCGCTAATTAGGGTTTCGGCGTATCAAGACCTAAACCACAAGCACTTCCCTTCCAAGGCGGTTCCCTTACCAGCATCATGCGTTTCAAGCGCTTTACGAGCGGTCCACATCCTTTCCATGCCCGTCTGCTGCTAATGGGTCCCCTTCATGCCAAGTCCATGTTAGCAGCTCCACCTCGTGTTCCAAAGGCTATCCCTAAAGACACCCAATCATCACCGGATGTTTGCAAAGATACGGATGAAAGGATTGTAGATGATACCTACTTCTAAAAAAATATTTTTTGAATAAGGAAATAATTCCATGTTAAATCCGCGCATGAAGAAAGGAAATCGGTCCCACAAAAGCAAGCCTTGCCACTCCCAAGATATCTCGCTATTTCTTGCCGGTGCTAGTCTTAACAAATACCTATCCACCATCGATTTTGCAACAATCCTCCATCAACAATTTGTTCTTAGGCTATGCCCACACCAACCAAGGGCATGCCAACATAGCAGCCCACCATGCCAAGGGTACGCATGGTTTGGATGGCCTCACCGCCGCTACCGCTCCATAACTGGGGACCGACATTCGAATGATCACTTGTCAAGACACAACTTCACCAGCCGTAAATACGCGGAAGCCCTAAAAGAAGAAAAAAAACACATGCTGAATAGGCAGAAACATGATGGAATCACGGCGAAATCATCCTCAAACGAAACGCCTCATCAAAACCTCAAAGAAAGTTAGGCTAAATAGAAGGGTATGATACTTTAATGTTCGAAAAGGAAAGAATTTCCCGGCGGCATCGAATAAGAAGCAATTGATCCAAATACAAATAGAAACCATGCCGAGCCTCCCATGCATACCTTGCATCACCAAGCCATTCGTTCCATTGTCGCTACCATCCGTGAACGCCGCTTTGTACCAAAGCCACCCCGCTTATTTCCGTGGCCACCATGCCAGACGTCCTGCAGCCTCTCCTCTCCATGGCCTCACTATTTCGTGCCTCCCGCTCCATTGTCGTGCCCCTTTCATGCCAAGTCATCCATGCGCGCTACCTTTCCGAGACCGCGCCACACCTTGGCCCCACGAGCCATGCCGTCCGCTAGATTTTCCTTCCAAGACCGCGCCCGCTTTTCTTCAAGATGTACGACCATACAAAACCTCAAGAACCCTTATTTTACCACCTTACAATCTTCAATGCAACCTCAAAACTCTCTAAAAAGGTCAGGTCAAATTTTCCATCATTTTTGCAATGATTTACATCTCGATTCCGTCCTTGTCTGTCACCATCATATGCTTACCTCGCAACAAGGCACCTGTTCCGAGCTAAGCAGGGGACTTAATGTTGATGGTGTTTTTCAGTTTAGGGCTAAAATCGTAAAATACTAAACCCTAGCAGACAGTGACGTCACAACATTTAAGTCATAAAGCATTTACTAGGGGAATTTATTGAAAAGCCTTTGATATGTCTATAAATAATTACCGGGGTCCCTTTTTTCAAACTAGGGTTACAACAAGCAAAACCCTAATTCCCCTCTATGCCAATGACAAATCATGCCAGCCACACCAACCGTGCAAAAGCATGCCATCCATGCTAGCCGCACCTCTGTGCCAATGGAAAATCATGCCAGCCACACCAACCATGCCAAAGCATGCCAACCATGCTAGCCGCACCTATGTAACAATGGAAAATCATGCCAGCCACACCAACCGCGCCAAATCATGCCAACCATGCTAGACACACCTCTGTGCCAATGGAAAATCATGCCAGCCACACCAACCGCGCCAAAGCATTCCAACCATGATAGCCGCACCTTTGTGCCAATGGAAAACCATGCCATCCACACCTACCGCCCCATGTCGATCCACCATCGACCTTCACTACGACCATCAAAAAGAAGGCGTGCAATAATCAACGGTTTCCCTTCAATCCCAGGAGCAAATTCTGGCCATCAAGGTTACCAAACGACCTTTTCCCCAAAACCCTAGCTTGGCCACGCACCTAGCCCAAGCTAGCCGGCCATCCAAACGCACCCATGCCTCGGCCCTAGTTATGCTAGTCAAACCACTCCAAGCCAAACTCCAGCCACTCTTGGCCCTAGTCATGCCATGCGCCATGGAAAACCCTTGGCCCCATATGCCAAGCCAAACCAAACCTATCCAATCTAAATCATGCCGCCACCTCTGCCCATGCCAAATACATCTCGCCATGGCCCCCCATGTCGCGCCACCATGCTGGCCTTCCTCACGCGGATACCAAAGTGAAGGCGTGCAATAATCAACGGTTGCCCTTCAATCCCAGGAGAAAATCCTGGACGTCTAAGGTCACCTCACGACCTTTGGTCCCAAAACCCTAGCTTGGTCATGCACCTAGGCAAAGCTAGCCACGCCATATGCCCAAAAACCCTTATCCACACATGCCAAGCCAAACACCCTTACCTTGCCCTAGCCATGCCATGCGCCCTGGAAAACCTTGGCCCATGCCAATCCAAACCCGCACTTATCCCCAAGCTAGCCGTGACATGCCAAACGACCCTTGGCCCCTAGCTATGCTAGTCACACCACCCAAGCCAAACGCCTTACCTTGGCCCCGCCATGCCATACGCCCATGGCAAAAACCTAGGCCCCACATGCCACGCCAAAATCGCACCTATCCCAAGCTAGCCGCGCCATGCCAAACGCACTCTTCCTTGGCCCTAGCTATGTTAGTTTCACCACGCAAAGCCAAACGCCCTTTCCATGTCCCTAGCCGCGCCAACCTACTGGCCTTCCCTACACAGCCCACCAAACGAGCGATGCAACAATCAACGATTGCCCTTCAATCCCTGAAGAAAATCCTAGCCATCCAAGGTTACCAGACAACACATGGTAACCTTTGGCCCCAAAACCTAAGTTTGGCCACGCCAAACCATGCCATGCAACGACATGCCAACCTAGTCGCGCCACCATACTTCGCTTTCCCTACGCGGCTACCAAAACAAAGGCATGCTACGATCAACAATCAACTAAGGTTTCCCCTTCAATCCCGTGAGCAAACTAGCCATATGAGGTTACCAGACGAAACATGGTAACCTTTGGCCCGAAAAACCTAAGTTTGGCCACGCCAAACCATGCCATGCCAACAGCATGCAAACCTAGCCGCGCCACCACGTTATCCCTCACTACCGAAACGAAGGCGTGCAATGATCAACGGCTGCCCATCCTCTCAAGATACAAAATCTCAACCGTCGAAGGTCACCAGGCTAGCAAGTTTTCCATCTTGACTTTCCAAGCCACAACAATATACTACATGTTTTCCAAAAGAATTCAGACATCAACACAAACTCGGGGGTGCTCATTAGGGTTTTGGTTTGGTGGTCTATAGCGTGCGGCATACACAAATGCCCGTTTCAAGATAGTGCAATAAGAATAAGTCGGTTAGTAAATGCAAGCGCAAAGGTGAAATGTTCTTTCATTATGGGACATCAATTCCATCAATCCTATCAATACCAAGCGTTACCACCTCTTCCCATTTAACTCGTCCGTTTTCTATTCTTATGAGGCCAGAGTACGTTTCTTTTTTGACTTGTATAAATAGGCTTACCTATTTCCACCAGAACACAAATTCTTGGTCAAGGAAAAACACCACACTCAGAATGGAAACTCTTGCTAGCTTTCTCAAAGCTCTCACCTTCTGATACAAGTCAAGTACTACTCTTCCAGAATTATTCTGGCCTCAACACTCTCTTCTCTTCCCTCCCTAAACCAACCCTTCTCCTCCACTTTGTGACCGAAGCAAGTCCGGAAATGGCCATTTCTTGGTTTAGGCCGGACTTGGACAAATTGATCTCTCAAATCTAAAGTACTCCCTTTGACATTGTTTAGGGTTTAAATTGTTTCACCTTCACACCCTTGATTTCCGAAATCAGCAGAAACTATTTTCACCTATAATCAATTGGAAAATATAAAATAAATGTGCTAGGAACAACACAATGTTGTGTCCCCACAAAAACAGTGGGGTGGGATCCACCACACCATCTGGTTAGGAGGGGCCCTCCCCACTAGAGGTGTAAAACGTGCCGGCCTAGCACATCACAACCCAAGAAATCACGTGCTTAGCATGCTATGTGCCGTGTTGTGTTGTGTCGGAGATTATAACGTGTTGTACTGTGAAGGCGTGTTGGGATGGACTGTGCCAGTAAAATTGCAGAAATGGAAGGTCAAACCGGAAAAAAGAAGGAGATTAAAGATTGAATCTGAAAATAGACCTGTTGCAAACTTTGAGGCAGTGCCAACGTCAACCGGGAGTAGTTGGCTGGGGGCCGAACTCTCGTGTTAGACGTTTGAATGTCCGCATTAAAAAGGAAGAAAAAAACAAATAGGTAATGCTTAGATGAAAAAACAAATAGGTAATGCTTAAAAAAAACAAATAGGTAATGTTCCATATCCAAAAAAAAGTAAAAAAAAAAAAATTAAAGTAATTTACTTAATCCTGTCAAGATCGGGGAGCCACCCTACCTGATCATATAGTGGTGGGGTGTAAACTTGCTGTCCCAAGACTGCTGTAGTTTTGCTTGCAAACCCTAATTAATTGCGAAATACCTTCGTAACCTTGACTTGTGTTTGCTGATCAAGCACTTCCGCTGGTATTAGCAGTTCAGAAGAATGACTGAAGAAACCCTTTTGCACGTCGTATCCGATGTAAGAAATAAGTCGAATCCGATGTAAGAAACTCTTGTAGAAGATCGGTGTTATTCTTACCTGCAACAAAATTCTAGATATGAAGGTGAAGAGATTAGCCTAGCCGTGCGGAGACAGAGAATTGTGGTATGTTTCTAGGATATCTAGCGAAATTCTAGTTTATAAGGCAAGATTACCACAATCCAGTGATCGTATTTATAGAGTAATTGTGCCATCCTTAGGGGTGAGTGCGGTTGACATGGTTCCTCAAATTGTAAACCCCCTTCACCTCGGAGGCCCGACGAATTGAGAATTTGTTTGTTGGAAAGTGGACACACTCTAAAACCCTAATTTATGAGATTAATTATTAGGGGTTTGTTAACTGCAGGCACAAAAATGGCTAGCTACATACACCCCTCTGGTGGCGCGGACCAGTGGATTCGACTATTCTCTGTTTGAGACATGGAAACAAGGTTCCTTTGCTGGTAGTATATTTTTGTTTTCTGTTCAAGGACAATGGCCTAGGTAGGAAATTGTTTGTTTTTGTACAACATACAGAAATGCATCGGAAAAATAAAACAAGAATGATTTAACAAATTCTCATGCTCTCAGGGGTCCTTTCTGATTCCTCAATTTCTTATTATCTCATTAGTCAAGTATACGACACTTGAGGAAAACTAATCTTTCACAGCAACAGTTAGGTGGCTACGGCTTTAGACGAATAAAAAATTATATTTTCCTATCAGAAAAAAAGAACACTCTTCTTGGTATACATACTACTAGCATATATTTCATATAGACAATAGATTATCCCTTTCATTGCCAACCGATCAAGGCATCATCACGAAGCTTCCCACGGATAACTCCAAATAAAATATCACTCGGAAAAACTGGTATTACTTAACTCCACTTAAATGGTCGGCTTCTATTTTTCTTCCGCATGGCATTATACGAATTCTATTCAATATGATAAAATGATACTCTTTTATTTTGTAATTTTTTATTTCTGGCGGCTGATAACATGTGCCGTCCATTTTTTGGGACCATATGATGTAATACTAATTCACTGAATATTACAAAGGAAACTTCAGAGAAAACTCTTCCGTTGTTTATAAATACCAAATGGTAAACATTATAATCTTAAAATAATAGAGCGAAAAGGAATCAAAAAGAGGTGTGAATGTGAATCCAGTCACTTTTGTCTCATGCATACAGGCAAACGTTAAGAAACTTACAAAAAGAGGTCTTGGGTGGGTGAGGACCTTTTGGGACTTCGGGGTGCCGAAGAGGTCATTGCTATTTGATTACGATTTTTTTTCTTGGTTTCTTTAATCGAAGCTCACATGGAGTAAGTTTCCGATGAAAAGAAAAGACAACAAAATAAACTTAGATTAAGAGGGTGCCAGGTATGAGTCGTGACTTCACCATAAAGAAGAGCAAGAAAAAAAGAAAAAGTTATAGTTGTCCTTCTACCAGTTGAGAACACAAAGAAGAGTCTATTTAAGCATTTGGATTTTGGATATACACAAGTTCTACCAAGTGACTGTATTCATTAGCAATAAGCATTCCCTACAAGTCTGATTCACAGAAACTTCATTTCCTGCTTCAAACAATATCAAGAAATATCATGTCTAGTATGGGGGATATTTGGATGGGCATGGGAACACTCATGGGAGGTGTCATGTTTGTTTACACAATTATTCAACAATTTGTTCCAAGGCGTGTTGCTGATTATTTATTAGTCTATGTGTACAGAATTACAGCATATGCGAATCCTTATATGGAGATAAGCTTCGATGAATTCGTTGGTGGTGAACGGTATGTTAAGCTGAGCGAAGCTTACACTGCAGTTGAAGCTTATCTTGCTCCTAAAAGCAAGAAACTTGCAAAGCGACTTAAAGCTCAAATAGTCGAAGGGAATAAGGACCTTGCACTTAGCATGGCTGATCACGAAGAAATATTTGATGATTTTGGAGGAGTAAAAATCTGGTGGTACTTGGGTAAGACTACCCAAGAAAGCAAGTCTTTCTCGGTCTTCCCTTCTGCAACTGAGAAACGGCACTTGAAACTCCAATTTCATCGCCGCTACCGCGAAACAGTCACCAAGTCTTATCTAAATCATGTCATCAAGGTGGGAAAGGAAAGCATGATCGAAAACAGGCACATAAGGCTCTACTCTAACAATCCAAACCGAGGGCATTACCAATGGAGCAAGTCATTGTGGAGTCATGTACAATTTGAACACCCAGTGACATTCCATCACATAGCCATGGACCCAGAAAAGAAGCAGGAGATTATTGATGATCTTGAAACTTTTCGTATGGGAAAAGACTACTATTTACAAATTGGGAAACCGTGGAAACGTGGGTATCTCTTATTTGGCCCTCCGGGAACCGGTAAGTCTAGTATGATTGCTTCCATGGCTAAACTTTTGAATTATGATATTTATGATCTTGAACTAACTGCGGTGAAGGACAATAGCGAGCTTCGCAATCTCTTACATGATACATCAAATAAGTCTATTACTGTAATAGAAGACGTCGATTGTTCACTCAACCTTACCGGCAAACGTAAGAAGAAGAAGAAGAAAGATGAGAAAGATGAGAAAGATCCCGTCACGGAAAAGGAAGATGAGGAGGAAGAAGAAGAAAACAAAGACAGCAAGGTTACACTATCAGGGCTTCTAAACGTCATAGACGGGTTATGGTCAGCTTGTGGCAAAGAAAGAATCATTGTGTTTACCACTAACTACGTTGAGAAACTAGACCCAGCTCTAATTCGAAGTGGTAGGATGGATAAACACATTGAAATGTCATATTGCTGTTACGAAGGATTCAAAGTGTTTGCGAAAAACTACTTGAACCTTGATTCACATGACTTATTTGACACCATAAGACGTTTGATCGGGGAGGTCAAAGTTTCACCAGCCGATGTTGCCGAGAATTTGATGCCTAAAACCATCAAAAGAGATTCTCAACTTTGCCTGCAAAACTTGATAAAGGCTCTTGAGAAAATTAAAGTAGATGAAAAGTTGAAAGCTGAGGAAGAAAAAGCAAAAAAGTTGAAAGCCGAGGAAGAAGCAGTGAAGTTGAAATCTGAAGAAGAAGAAGCAAAAAAGTTGAAAGCGGAGGAAGAAGCAATTAAGTTGAAAGCTGAGGAAGAAGCAAAGAAGAAGGATAATGATGGTGCGGTTGACTTACCAAGTGTTTTGTGAGTCAATTTCCAAGATTGACTCTGGATTTGTTGTTTTTCTTTGTATAATGTAAAGATAGCTTACAAATGTGTAAGTAGGTCTGTATTATGTGGCAGGTGCCATGACTAAAAGTCTGCCAAACTCTTTATGGGTTGTGACTGTTATGTAATGTAATTATTGAATGAAGTGACACTTAATTCTCGTATGTTTCTTATCCAGTTCTATGACGTTTTTCCTATCAATCGAGTTAGCAAATATGTAGCAGTGACTTGCTTATATGCCTAACATACTGATCTAAAATTTTATGTGTTATGAAAAAAAAAATTGTATTATGAAAAAATAATAATTCCACCCTATTGAATACGCTCTAAGGTATTTTGGGTGCATAGTTACAAAGTCGAAAAAGTAATTTTAATTGTGAGACCCAGATATCTACTTTCTAAGTTCATTATTTTTTGATTTTCAATCCACGAATCTTACAAGTTAATAAATTTGGTAAGTTACCTACTCCTACACGATCTGCAGTTTAGGTCGGCACTCTTCTCATGACTCGAGATTCCCCAATTTATTATTCACTCGATTTCTTTTGTTTTACACGGTTTGAGCTGGTAACATGACATGTTCTGGGGAAACGTCATCGCTTTGGAGCCATATGATCTAATAATTCACTAAAAATTACGCAAGAAACTCCGGAGAACTCTTCTTCGGTCATTAACAAATACCGAATGGTCAACATTATAATTTGGGGATAATACATGTTTATTTAAAAAAGAGAGGCAATATGCATGTCAAGAAACGTACCCAACTTTACCAGAAGTCTAAATACGTGATTTTGATTACGTTTTATTTTTCCTGGCTTTCCTTTTGAGACTTCGGAGATAAGTTTGATGAATTCGTTGGTGGTGGAAGGTACGTTTAGCTAAGTGAAGCTTGCACAGCAGTTGAAGCTTATCTTGCAATAGTAGATGGAAAGAAGGACCTTGCCCTTAATTAGCATTAGACTAACTAAGAATCCAACTCTTTCTCATTCTATCCTTACCCAACTGAGAAACAAAAATACAAAAATGTGGATTGTTGAGGATAATAGTCTCACACTATTAATGTCCCCTTAATAAATTTAAAATATAATATAGAAGGACCTCTCCACTCATTGCCAATTGGTTTTGAGTTGGATGTCCGCAGACTTTAATTTGGAATCAGAGCTAAGCCCGTGTGTGAGTAGGCCCAACGGTCACCACACAACGTAGGTCCACGTGTTAAACCCAATGAGGCTACACGTGAGGGAGCGTGTTGAGGATAATAGTCCCACACTGTTAATGTCCCCTTAATAAACTTAAAATATAATATGGAAGGGCCTCTCCACTCATTGTCAATTGGTTTTGAGTTGGATGCATGCAGACTTTAATTTGGATGAAGGGTGACCTAATTTATTAAAAATACAAAAATATCTTTAGATAACTAATCTAATTACCTAACTAAAATTTAACCAAAATAAAAAACTTAGACTAAACCAAAAGAAGAAGAAAGAAACATTTCCTCCCTTTTCTTCCTCTCCTCGTCACTTCTTCTTGATGATCCAATTTTATCATCTTGTGAGTCATATAAATAAAACTCAAAAATCTCTAAAATAAAACGAAATTAATTAGCTTTTCTTTGATTCTCCTTCATATAGTCATCGACAAGCTTCCTTAACGTGAATAATGTATCACCAGTCATCATTTGAAGATCAACCTCGAGCTCACCATCAACAGTGTGCCTAGTAATTTGTTTTGTTAGGAATTCAATCAGATACGACGGGAATTCTCTAATAGATTGCAACTCATTAACCAATTTTAATTGTTCCTTGTCAGTCATTTTCCTCTCATGACCTGGAGACGAGATTTTCATCTTTTTTGATGGTGGAATAGATTCGGCAGCTTCTGTGTCTCTAGCAGCATCCATTTCCACAGGTACTGGTAGAAGTTCATTCGCGATTGGTTTCCACCCCTCTTCAAAAAAAGTTTCAAGTTTACCAGCCATGGTGTGGACATGATGTCCAGGTAGGTTATACGTCACAGCGTTAGAGAATATGAGCCTCACATCATCATGAAATCTCACCGGATTCGGATACTCACCGTTAACAATCTTATTCTTAACCGTCCCCAAATCCATTGGATGCTTGATACGCTTAAAATAATCTGGAATGTTCAACTTCACAATGTCCACTGGAGCATTGAAAACAAATCCATATGGATGTTCCATCAAACGTTTCAGAAGTTTTTCACATTGCTTCATTAACTCCTCATTGGAAGTGATTGCTGGGAAAACATGGTTCTTCCTGTCTGCAACTGTCTGGCAAGTCAAATTCAACAAGTGCTTGATATTCAAATAATTTGCAGCCAAAATAAGATCAAGCAATGTATCTTGATCGACTTCAACAAACTCCGCATCCCATTTCTGAAGCTCTGGATGCTCAACTTTACCATCATCCCCTTTAGGAATGTCACCAACATGTTTCTTGCAATATTCAAGAACTTTAGCCAAAATCTTGCTTGTTACATTTGTTAATGGAATCGCATTATCAACACAACCGTCTTCAGTCATATGCTTAATGGTTTGAGATTGAAGAGCAACAGCTTCTTCAACATCAAAAGGTACTCCATCGGAACTCCTCACAGTTACCATCTTTGAAGTCGACATGATCAATCGGAAAAAAAAGTTCGAAAGAAAGAAAACTAAGAAATATTGGTTGAGCAGAGAAATAAAAAGCAGACAGTGAAAGAACCGAACGTGGGAATCAATACGTTAGGATGCAGATATATGTATACTTTAGGCGAACCACTTATTTTGGGGAAGGGCAGAAGCTGTCTTTGTTTAGGAAACGTCTGCTATATTTTAGTTTGGAAAGTGAGACGTGATGTACCTAGACCCAGCTAGTAGCAAGTTATCCGAGCTAATTGGAATTGTGCATTAACCCAGTTGGAGCCTATATTGTTTCTGAAACTTATGACTAGCCAGCAAAGAGGAATTTGCAAAATAAAAGCGTGCCACTGCAAGACTTGGGTTTGTGCTTTGATTAGGACTTTCAACATATGGGACTGAATTGTTGTTGGCAGGATGATGGTTTTTTTGCTGCTTCCCAGTAACTTGCAGCACAACCCAAACCATATCAGGGAGTCGAGCCATAGGCAAACCAAATCATCACAACAACCCATAAGTTGAACCGGATAACCTAAGGATTTCAAACGGGTAATCGATTTCCACGGCACAATCTATAAATTTATCCGCCAATAACAATAACTCGAACGAATCATGAGATACAGAGTAGATAAAGCCTCCGCGGTCCTCCGACTGCCACCTACCCTTTAAGCAAGAACTTAGGGTTGTTTCTTTGGTTAATAGGATTAATATGCATCTTAACAAAATTAGGGCTAGAAATTAGAGAATACCAAGTTGGATACACACTTCAAAGCTAGTAAGAGCATCTCCAAGAGAGGGTGGAGGTTTTATTTTTTCATGACACATAGGATTTTAGACCCTCATTTACATTAAATTCATCTCCAATAGTGGGTCATAGAAAATATGAAGGGTGTTAAAATAAATATGAAGGTCTTGGAGAAGGTCTTATTTAGACCTTGAGAATGACCTCCACATCATCATTTTAACTATATTTTAATATTTTAATTTTTAAATAAATTGTTATGAACCAATAAGAAAGAGGGAATCAATTTTATCATTATCCAATACAACAAATTTTTAAAATAAGACCTCATACTATTGGAGATGGTTCATGCGCAAAACATTATTATTTTTGCCACATACATATGACCCCATAAATAAGGATCTAAATAAAAATTCCACATAAGATTTTTAGCACTCACTGTTGGAGATGCTCTAAGGATTTGACTGGTACCTTCAATTCATCCGTTCGCCATTCTACCATCGTATAAATCTGACAAAATTCAATAATTAATTACGATCATACATAAGTCTCCTAGTGGTTTCATTAACCAGACACCAACATCCGAAAATAGTGGTAGTTGTGAGCTTTTTGCTAATTGACAATAGGCAGTTTTTTTTTTTTTTTTTTTTGGTTTTTTTTTTGTTGAAGAATAAACCAAGATACTATGCAGAAGATAGAATGGATCAACATGTGTTGTTGATCCATTATGAAGAAAGCAGTATGGATCAACTATGAGAGTTGATCCAATATGGTCGGGTCAACTAGTATAGTTGACATGAAGTGAATGGATCAACAACTCTTGCTAATCCACGACGTGTTTATAGAAGTTTACTTGGGTTGCAAGTATTACTAGTTTTAAAAGTTTGTTTACGTGAGAATTGTCTAGAAATTTCTTTGTTAAAGTTTTATTATGTTAGGAAAGTCCTTTTACTTGAGAGTCAAGTTTGTTACTCATATAAATAGGTTGTTGAGCCATGAGTCGAATTACAACAATTAAGAGAAGTTTGTTTGAGTTTATTTGTGTGTTTTTCATTAAGTCTTTGATATCAGATTTTCTACATTTTTGTTTTGTTGCTACTGTTGTGAGCTTTTGATTTTTGTCAGGTGTATCTGCCTGCACACAGCTTGTGTACTTATAGTCTATTATAGGGGAAACAATATTTCTATCGATAGAACAGCCAAAGGTTGCTCCACCCAGACAATATACAGATTGTTCACTATAAAACCTGCACATGCAAAAAAATTGAGGATCCCTGCAATTCTGACATTTTATAGTATTCACAATCTACTCCCCTAAGTCTCTCATCAAACCTGGTTATCCATGATTAAAATCTATGTTAGCTGACATCTAGATGTTTGAGCAAAGACTTCCACCAGTCTCTGCCAAGTAGTATGCTTATGAAAATCGAAAAACGGTAAACAGTTAGCACTGCAACTGATAAAATCTAGGAATTTATGAGTTATGTTGCTGTAATTTATGAGTTATGTTTATCTAAGACAAGATATAAAATCTAAGATTAGATATTAAATCTTCATTCCCATTGCATGCGCGCTTTCTTCTGGTTTTCATGTCAACTGAGTCCACTCGCCTGATGCTGGTTCCGTGTATGATTCTTCTATTTTGGTCTTCTCCCACTACATAAATTCAGACTCGCATTGAATGACGACAAGTATCTCACTCCTGAATCAACAAAATAAGCTAGATATATAAGAAGAGTATTTACAGTAACCACTACTACTCCACAATTTAAAAACTATCCGAGAGCTTCAAAAGATTGGAATACAAAACTACTCAACCTTTTAGACTCACCGCATGCTATTTATTCCAGAGCATCTGGCTCTTCTATTTGTTCCCATCCCGTTACATATGTTCTGGACTTGACTGAAACTAAGCTTTCAATGTAACAATCTTCTCGGTATAAGAGTATCGAACTAGGAATGTATGTTTTCGTAACCATGTCACGTTCATATTGATAAGCACAATCATCACCAAATAGAATCTCACCGCTCTTAAAGAACCACATAAACCTCAAATACTTATTTATAATTGTTGCATCTTTCACAATATGTCGTCTAGTCCAAGATTCTGAAACACCATAAGTTTGCATCACCCATATTTCAGCACGAATGCGATCATTCACAACAGATAAACAAAGACACCCTTCCAACACCCCTAAACTATGAAATTCAAGGTGGTTCTCCAAAGGTTCTATTGGCAGTTTCACTTCATCGAATATCTCGTTACTGATATCCAGAGAGACTAGAACAATATCACAAGAGTCTTTCATTTCGGTCAACCAATGAAGATATCCGTTAAGTACCACTCCTGATGGTTTATTGGAATTAAATTCATACGGTATATTTTTATTAACTGTCCTCCATGAATTTGATCCTAGAGAATACACTTCGAACAGACTTTCAAAATTATTACCAGCTAATAACTTGTAATCGTTACTCTTGTAATCATAACCAAATGCAACCATATGGAAATCATGCATATGTTTACTAGATTTTGGTAATTCCTTGTACTCCCTTGTGGATGGATTCCAAAGACAAAAGAACTGATTATCGTACCTTTAGGCAAACCAGACCATCACAGCAACCCATAAATTCAACATAACGTTTCGGTTTGAATGGGTAATCAAGTTCCACCGCATCTTCAAGTAATTGATTCGTCGACAATAACGACCCTAAAGAATCGTGGTCTATGCAGTAGAATAGACTCGAGTAACTCCCCGTCTTATTTTTATACCCCTTTAAGAAGAAGATTACGTTTGTTCCCTCGGAAAGTAATTTGAAGGTGCATTCTAGTAAAATCAGTGCTAGAAATTAGAGAAAACCGTGTTTTGCAAACACACTTACAAACTAATAAGGATTTCACTGGCACCTTTAATAAAGTTTCAAAGTAGATCTCCTCTGGAAAGATTGACATTGTTTCTCCTTAGTATAAACCATGTCTTGCAAAACACTCTTAAAACTTAAAACTTGGACTCTACGAAACCTACAAAATTGGCAGGACTCGGAAACTTGAAACAACTAACAAAACTTACCCAAAATATAAAGTGTGGAATTAAACTACGGAGAAAAATTACAAAATTTACCCAAAATAATTACGTTTGAAGTGGTCGATTGTCTAGTCACATCCCCTACCCATGTCGGAGGGTTGAGGGTTCCAGCCATTGTGGACTTCTGAATGTCATAGATGGGTTATGGACTTACGGTCAGCTTGTGGCAAAGAACGAATCATTGTTCACCACTAACTACGTTGAGAAACAACGATAAGAATAGAGTTTTGTGTTTTCTCTTGCTTTGCTTACAGTGTCTGTATGGCTAAATCCATGTGTTGAGCTAGCGAGATCCAGCCGTAGATTGTAATTCTTTTAATCTTATTTGACAAAAGGCCAAACAGAGAGAACTTGGAATGTTGGATTATATTGAAAACAAGGTCTTTTTATGCCCGTGCAAAATGCACGGGCTAGTTCATCGATTTGCCTTCGAGGAATTTACAGCATCCAAACATTTTGCATGCAAGACAGAATTATCATTGTCTATTGTCTGATCGTTAATTAAATTAAATGAATCAAACGAATGAAGTAAATGTATTCAAAATCATCCAAAAAACAGTTAATAGATAATCGGTAAGTGGCTCTACACGTTTAAGGAATTTAGATGATTATTATTCTGTCCATTCTTACTTTCAATTCTACTATAAGTCTCCAGTAGAGAAGTGGCTCTACAAGTTTAATATGGGTGTATTGGATCATGATTTGTATGAATAAAAGTTGATATTAATTTTACTTGGATCTAGTGGATTTATAATGTTTATTAAAGGAATCCTTAAGATTCTTATAAATATGATCTAGGATTATAATGGACTGTGTAGATATTAGTTTAGATTTATTAAAATTAAAGTGGATTACCTAATAGTAATATACTTGAAAAAACCAAGGTCAAAGGTCATTATGTTTCCCTTTCAAAAAAACTCACTTAAACGTTGAGGTGGTGGGCGTGGGCAGCGGTGGTTGGTATGTGGTTGGTGGTGGCGGTGATGGTTGGTGGTGGTGGTTGTGCTGGTTGGTGGTGTGTGGTAGTGGTGCTGGTGGAAATAAATAGGCTGTTGTGATAGAAAAAGTAAACCAAAGACAAAAAAATTGTCCATAAAAATCAGTCAAATTGTTGTGGTTTGGGTTGAGATTGATATGGAATAATAACACACATATTTTTCCTACAAGTATCCATAAGAGCCTTTTAATTTTCCTCACTGGTCAATATCTAAATAGACTCTTACGGATAGTAGGCAGAATATGTGTGTTGTTATGGATAATTTTAATTCTTATGGATATCTTTTAATTTTCTATCCATAATAATTAAATCCCCTAAAGAGTTTATACTCCATAAATTCGATATCTTTTAATTTTCCTTTTTTATTTCTTATTTACAATCCTCTTAATAATTTCAGGCAGTTTTTAATACTTGCATCTTTATTAACATAAAATAGGTAAATAATTAAGGGTAGTCGAGTAAAGTACTATGGTCTCCTTAATATTTTGACAAAGTCAAAGCGGACTTTCTTTTTGAAATGGAGGGAGTATTTAATAATATAGAATCCAAATACAAATCTTGTTTTGATAAGCATCTCTAGTGGTAGTTGTATCCATATATATTTTGATATACTTATCGATTATTTATAGAAACAAAATCTAAAAAATTAATTAAAATAATAAAAAATTGATGACGTGGTTATGAATGGAAGTCTCCAAAATCCCATAATCTCCTCCAAACTCAAACTTCCACGTCATATTAAATTTGGATTATCCAACCACCACTGGAGAGGTTTTTTTGCTGAGAGTTTCTGAAATCTTAGATGGCATCAACATTTTTTATAACCCATACTCCATTGGAGATGCTCTAATTTCTTCCTCTTGTATTATGCATATAATTTTATTCCAAACTTAGCAATTCATTGGCGTTAAACGCTAGGATTAAAATAATGTCTTCATTGACGAGAAATTGAGACAATAAAAATTATTCCTTGGGAACAAAAAACTCCTAACTCATGCTCGTACTCCAAATAAGAGTCTTGAGTTTAACATTAATATCATAACGGGATATGGAGCATAAACGTTTAGGAAGCGAATGGACCTAGAGGTGTAAATTGGGATGTGCCAACACGACCACAGCCCAACACAACATGTTAAAATTTGAGCACAGCCCAGCCCAGCACATCACGCTAGTTAAATGGGATGTGCTGGGTTTGACTAATTAGCACAGTAGCCCAGCCCAGCACGTGGCATAGATTAGCACATGGCACGACACAACACAACACGTTAAGAAAGCACGTCATAATATGTATAAAATACTACAAAACATTGCATCATACATTATATTTTGTGTATATTTCACAAAAAAAAACCTTTATTCTAGCCAATTATTGACATTCTACTACCGTTATGTTGACTTATTTTCATAATAACACATACAATATATAAATATTTGGAAAATATATATATTGGAAAATATAAAATAAATATGCCTGGCACAGCACGGCACATCACGTTTATTTTTCTGGCACAGTCCAGCACAACACGCCTTTAAGCTCGGCACAACACAACACGTCATAATCTCCAGCACAACACAGCACGACACATAGCACGTGATTTCGTGGGCTGTGCTGTGCTGGGCCGGCACGTTTTACACCTCTAAATGGACTTACGAGGTTGCTGCAATAATCTTCCACTCCTTTAAGATATTCATCCTCCAAAATCATTAGAGGTGTCAAAAAGGCCAGGCCAGCCTGGGCCTGGTCTGGCCAAGCCCGTATAACCAGGATAAAGCCTGGCCTAGCCCGTGTTTAAACATACCTGGTTCGGGCCCAGGTTAGTTGCAGGCCCAGGATGGGCTGTAATTTTCGGCCTTGTAGCCTGTTAGGCCTGGCCTGCTAAAGCCTGAGCCAGTATAGGGCCTGTTCTGGCCGGCCTGCCTTGGCAGGTACATTTTCAATTGGCAGAAAAACTTTAATGTGTTGATGTAAAACAAACTAAAACTATTAAAGTAGACTGCGGGGTTTGATCTCTTGATCAAGATTCAAGAGTACTACAAGACAGAGCAACAACCACTGTACTAAGCTATTCTTTTTTTCTTTTTTCCTGACTGGGAAGAATGTAACTATCGATTATCTATTGAGTAGATTTCTGTTTGTTGCAAGATATGTGACATGGAAAGGTGCAGGAAGGGTTAGTTGCCAGATTTTCATAGATGATAAAATAGCACTCAAACGCCGCAGGCCACTAATTGTAGTTAACAGATGATAAACAGAGACACCATTTACTGTAGAGAGTATATCAACATCTAAATTTTTGTTTGTTTTTTTGAGAATGGGTGGATCTCTTTTGTAAGCAAATAACTTGGTTTTTGAGTATCTATACAAAAAAAATCATCTATGAATTTGTCTCTGATTCTCTAGTTGTCTCTGGTTTTATGATGTATGCCATGTAATCCTGGTATGTGAATGTATGAGGGGATGGCACTCTGCCAATTAAAGCAGGGAACTGGAGCTTCAACGATATTCAAATATTAGGGACGGTTCTTTAACCGTCCCCATTGCTCCAGTTTATACTAGGGATGGTTTTACGAATCCATCCCTAATAAAATGCACTAGGGACGGTTCTAACTTTTTTTCCGGCGGTTTTGAAAACCGTCCCTAGAAGATGAAGCCGTCCCTAGAAGTATTAGTGGCGGCCATAAAAAAACGTCCTTATAAGATGAATCCGTCCCTAATAGTACTAGGGATGGCCAATCAGAACCGTCGCCAGAAGGCAAATCCGTCCCTAGTAGTATTAGTGACGGTGGATCTGGGGACGCAGGAAGAAACGTCCCTAATACCTTTTTGGGACGGCTTTCTGGTTCTTGGGACATTTTTCTGACCGTCCCTAGAAGCCTTCTGTTTTGTAGTGTTTGTACATTTTCATTCGACAAAAGAAATTATACCCTATTCATATATTAAGATTTAAGACCAAATGTTCCCTAAATATTGGACGACATGTAAACTTGTCATATATATCAACAGCACATAAAACAATATTTGTTAGTTTCCCTAAATTTTATAACGACAAATTAATTGCCATATATAGTCGTCTAGTATTACAAAATTAGAGCATTTATTGACGTTGCAATTTTAATGTAAATGAGTAAATCTTAAATAAATAATTTCAAAATACCTTTATTTATTGAACACCATCCGTGGTGGTACAATAGCTCACATACAACCGGGAGGTCTTGATATCAAACATCGGCGCGAGTTCTTTATTTTGAGACATGTTTTTGGGCATACCAAAAAATTACCGGGCATACTCAAGGTTTGGCGCACAACTTTTTTTTTACCTAGGTTTGCTAGGTTCGGCTCACAAGTTGTTAGCCGAACCTAGACAAAATGTATGCCCAAAAAATTTTTTGGTATGCCCAAAAACAGCCCTCTTTATTTTTGCAAAGATATGAAAGGAAGCAGTCTTTGGCAGGCTAGTCAGTCCAGGCCCAATGTAAACCAGGACAGGCTCAGGCCAAGGCTGGGTTGTTTCTGGTGCTTACCAGGCCATGCCGGCCTGGCCAGTTTAGTAGACAGGCTTCTTCAAGCCGGGCCATAGGCCAGGCCAGGCCGGCCTGTTTGACACCTCTAAAAATCATCATCAAGAAAACGTTACCCTTTATCACGGTTTAGGGAATCGAGAAGGAGAACTCCATACAAAGTGCGGGTGCAACTGCAGCCATGCGTTGTAATATATATAAACTGCATCAATATGATGATGAATGCGGGGATCAAAATGCATAGGATTCGAATGGAAACTAGGGTTTTCCATGTTTTCCCATATTTTCTCTCTCCTCAATCCATCTTTTCCCCAAACTTCCCAAATACTCACCCATTTCTGGCTAATTTTTACATGATTTCTGAAAATGCTATACTCACTGCTGGTTCCGACAAACACAGTGGGGAGTAGAGGTGTAAATTGGGTTGTGCCAGCACGAGCACAACCCAGCACAGACGCTAAAATTTGAGCCCAACACATGACTTAGCCCAATACGGCACAACATGTTAGTTAAATGGGATGTGCTAGGTTTGACTAATTGGCACAGTAGCCCAGCACAGCGCGCGACACGGATTAGCACATGTTAGTTAAATGGGATGTGCTGGGTTTGACTAATTGGCACAGTAGCCCAGCACAACGCACGACATGGATTAGCACGTGGCATGGCACAACACAGCACGTTAAAAAAACAGGTCATAATATGTATAAAATACTATAAAACATGGCCCAATACATCACATTTTGTGTATATTTCAATAAAAAACCTCTATTCTAGCTAATTATTGACATTTTATCATCGTTTTGTTTACTTATTTTCATCAAGAGTACAAAACAAAGCTAGGCTAAGTTTGCATGTGTTAGTGGTGGTCAGGATTTGTCCAGAAAAAGATAAATCAAGGGATGTGGTTACAACTCGCACGTGTGGCGTTTACTACAATGTCAAATATTATGAATGAAAAATGAATACTCAAGTCAAGATATGGAATTTCAAAAATTATGACAGGGAGGTTCGAACTCATGACCTACTGTGTCATAAGAGTGGCCTCTAACAAGTGTTCCACCCTGGTTGGAATTGATAGAAAATATAAATCAACAGTGGTGGTTTGTTCAACTTAAATACCATAATTGCTTTATTAATTAGTGTTTCACTAATTGCACATAATAAATACTCTATTCGTTATAAAGTGTTTTATTAATTAGTGTTTCACTAATTTCTCATAATAAATGACTAATCATTTTTTAATTATAAAATTTTTCTTAATTAATTATATTATTTATTTCTATTAATAAGTAATTTTGATAAAAAATATCAATAGACATTTTCTGCGACAATGAGTAGTAGAAGACGTGGAGGCCGAAAGATTAGTGGTGGTTAAGGGGGAGCCAAGCACAATTATATTTAGTTTTGTTCTTTTATCGTAAAATGGGATACAAAGTCCATTTTTCACATGTATCCAACTTGCCAAGAATTTTTTCTCCCTTTCTCCTCAAAATCCTGGATCCGCCCCTGGTTTGTGGTGGAAGAAGTAGTGACGGTGAATGCTGGTGAGTAGTGATAGACAATATTAATTTAATGTTGCCGTTACAACATTGATAACATCGTAGTGTAGAAGATGTGGTTGGTTGTTTTTAACACTTTTGATAAAGGAATGTACCATATATTTCAACGATGATATCATACAAGACAATATTTTCATGATCGTAGTTGGATCACCCAAATGGTACCCATGTTATCTTTAGTACTATATCGTATAAATCATGATTTTTTAATGTTAAAATAAAATTGATTGCAATACAAAAAAGAATATATACACAGAAAAAAAAAAACCTAATCAATTATCGAAATTTTGTTCAATCTAAACCTCATACATGGCATTTGTGATTGAAAATTAGAATTGCGTCCAACAACCTACATGGGATGGGTGGCAGTGATGGTGGCAGCAGTGGAGTCAAAAATTGACATTGAGAAGGCCTATTTAAAAAAAAAATGTAAACTTTGGTGGACTAAACCATAAATATATATGGACAAAGTACTATTTATAAAATAAACTAAAAAAATTATGTAGTTATTAAAAATTTAAGGGGTTAGAGCCAGGTTAGTCAACCCTTGGATCCGCCACTAGGTGGTGGTGGATAAAAAAAGTGGATTCATATGGTTTTATGGTGGTGACGGGTATTGGTGAACAAAAACATATTATGCTAATTTCATAACGACACAAAATGTGTAACGTTATATTATAAAGTATAGAATGTGGTTGATCATTTTATTGTTAAAATAAACTCGATAAAACACATGTCCATTTTAAAAATTGGTGCAATCAATTGCCATGTTATGTAATAACTAAACGAACGACACAAATCAACATCAGAACATATGCAATTATTTATTATCGATTAAAAAGAGGAAAATCAAAAAATAATCTCAATTCTATAATCATGAGAAATCACATAGAGATTGGTTGGAAACCTAGAAAAAAGCTGGGCACCAACCCCCCTCTGAACAACAATGCCTACTCTATGAAAAACAAAACTACCATAACCACTACTAGCGTCATTATTAACAAGAAAATTCTTTAGACGCTTAAAAAACATAAAGTATCTCGCCGAGCTCACCCAAAGTAGAGAAAGGCAAGACCCCAAGACCATAACCGAGTGAAGTGCACTTGTCCAGATATTTAGCACGCTTCATTGAAACTTCCTTTGAAATGGCTTTCCCTGGGACAAAAGAACGAGCACCATCACCAGTAAAGGGAGAGACAACAGTAACATCCATGCAGACATCTTTCCCGTTTTCCCAGTTGAGGACAAGGATATCGGCAGACCTCAAGTATTCATCCTCATCTGAAACAATACCCAGAGAAACCTCCTTGCGGGCAGGTACACTAGCCTTGTAACAAATATCAACAGTAATACCACGGACCACATCATGACGAAACTTACTTCCAACATCTTTAGCATAATGAAGCGCATGATCACCAAAAATATCCATAGTTTTGTTGCAACTAGTGCATAAGCCATTCTCAACAAACAGAGGAATTCCAAGACGATAACAGAGCACATCCCGAAACTATCTAGGCCCAATGCACTAGTTAAGCCCACTGATTGGTACAACCAGTAGATAATCTTGAGCATGCTTGATACGGTTACAAGCGGAGCCTTTGTTTATGTAAAGATTGGTCAGGATTTGTCCTTGGGAAAGATAAATTTACCGCTGGGGTTTGTTCAACTTAACCATTTTTAAACGTTTTATTAATTAGTGTCTCATTGATTGTTCATAATGATTAATTAAATTTCTATTATAAATGTCCCATCTAACATAAATACATAATTTTATTAATAAATAATTTTACTAAAACTATATTAATTCTAATGGTGGTAGTGGAATTAGGGTTAGTATAAGCGGTGGCGGGTGTTTGTGAATGGTGGAGGCAGTAACATTATTATTGGTGGAAGAAATAGTGGTGGTGGATGGTTTTATGGTGGTGGGTGTTGGTAATAGTAGTGTATAATAATAGTTTTTTCTTTTTAGTGAGTTTTATTGACCAAGTAAAAAAATAATCTTCACAAAACATGCAACATTGTATTGTGAAAGATGTAATTGGTTGTTTTTAGCACGATTGATAAGGACAAAAACCAAATATTTCGAGGATGATATCGGAACGTATAAGACAATATGATCATGATTGTTCGATCACCCGTATTATATAAAGGCAATTGGTGTACCCGCGTAAGAGAACATTATCGTTCTATCAAGTACTATTACATTCTTTTTCCTGAAAGACCATCAATGTTGAGTTGTTTCACGACAACTACCTACAAAGACAACAACTTTCACTCAATTCCCGATATAAAACCTTATTGACCGGGAAAATGTATTTGCATTCTAAAATATTTGTTTGAAAATTATGTTTGTTCATCAAAATCATCATAAAAAACTCTAAGTCATAAATCTAAATTTTTCCTCCGATGTTTATGGAGTATGTTTTATATTTTGCATTCTCAAATCATGCGACCTCTTGATGACAAATCAACAATATCAAATTATAGATCAATATGTATAGGTTTCGTTTATTGGGTTAGAAGGTAGAGTAGACACAGATGGGTAGATCACACAAAGCAGAACATGACTTAGAATACTTCAATAATTTGGTCAAGAGATAAGGTCAAAAATTTAAGATTAACTTTCTATAGGACTAATTGGATCGGCTTCGATAGGAGATGACTAAAATATGGATTAATAATAATTTTCATGTAAGACAATTGCAAAACATAGTTTGGCTAACTCTGCCTATGTAAAGAGTAGTCAAGATTTGTCCTTCCTCAATTGCTATGTTATGTGAGAAGAAGGTTATATTTAAGATTGAGGTATAATTCAAATCTATTAGATTCATACCATTTACAACTGGATGCTTTGAAAAAAAAATTGACGTGTTATTATTATTATTACAGGCAAGGGATACATTGACCATACTTGCGCAAATAGCTCACTTCGCAAATGATTGGTGTTGCATGTATAATTTCTAGATTGCAACGAGGAATTTGAGGAAACAAGGCACCAGAAGCAGTGTCCAGAGTATTTTGAATATAATAACTTAGACCCGATGTAATACTTATGTTCTTTTTTTTTTATAGTTTTTCCACAATCTATTTATTTAAGAAAAATGAACATTGAAAATACATAATATCAACATAAATTAGATAGATTGTGTTTGACAATAATGGCTACTGATGGTCCAGAAATGGAAAAAGAAAGTAATTGTTGTAGAAAAATTGTTGGGATATACAACGGATTACTTGATACGAATGAAAGAGGTATAACTATTTCGATTCTGAAATCACATAAAGTTCACATTAGAAGATGACATCAAGTTTAAAGTTAGTAACAAACATAATATGGCTAACTAAAATGTTAAAAACAAACAAGATATATAAACTTAGAAAGCCGTGGGACTTGAAGAGGCCAATTTTGAAAACTACAATCTTAGAAAGCAACGATCCACAATACCATATATTTTTTTTAATAAATATTCAACGTAGAATATGTCAACTTTTGGTAAAGGGTCTATTGACAACCTATTAATTTAAAAAAGGATAAGGGAGTAAAATATGTGTTCAAGGTTCTTTATGAGGTAATGTGTCACCTTATTGTATTCCAAGTGAAGGTAGGAACATATAGAAGTGACAAAATGTCCAAGACTTTTGAAGTTACCAAAGCCTTCGTTAAGACGAATTACTGGGCATAATACTTTGTTGAAGATTTAATGGCAGAGGTTCGCATATATATAATCCCTTCGTAAAGGTAATGGGTACACATTTTAAACATTGTCATCTAATGGGTGTTGAAAAATTACAGAAAAATCATGTCACATTGGATAGTTTGTATCATTCATTCGATGCAAAAAAATACCATTCTCTGCCTATTTGGAGGATCGACAACATGACCATGATAGATGAGTCGGCTGGAGCGAAATAGGAGCATGTGGAGACTTTTATGGACGATATTGATTAGTTGATTTCACTGAGATGAGCGCTGCTCACGACATATTTCCAAAAAATATTTAAATTTCCATGTTCATGTAGAGCATTATCTCATTATAAGCAATGAACCTAAATAAAAAAGTGACTGGAAGTTAAGATTATATTTCTTTCGTTTGAGCAAATCTCTGGCGGTAAAATATTAAAGGGAAAAAAAAAAGAAAAAAAGAGAGGAAAATCTCAACTATTTTTATGACAAACACTTATTAAATCATAAGGAGTTGATAAGTATTCGGGACACAAATTATACGATATATTAAAAATGAACCACCATCATGGCCCGTGCCGTTACAACACGGGTTAAGGGATAATAATAATACATATAATACCTAAATATTTGAAAAACATTTATATTGGTGTTGATGGTGGTTTTTAGTTTGGGGCTAAAATCGCAAAACACTAAACCCTAGCAGACAGTGACGTCACAACATTTAAGGGATAAAACATTTACTAGGAGAATTTATTGAAAAGCCTTTAATATGTCTCTAAATAATTACCGGGGTACCTTTTTTTCAAATTAGGGTTACAACAAGAAAATCCCCAATTCCCCTCTGTGCCAATGGAAAATCATGCCAGCCACACCAACCGCGCCAAAGCATGCCATCCATGCTAGCCGCACCTTTGTTCCAATGGAAAATCATGCCAGCCAGACCAACCGCGCCAAAGCATGCCAACCATGCTAGCCGCACCTCTGTGCCAATGGCAAATCATGCCAGCCACACCAACCGCGCCAAAGCATGCCAACCATGCTAACCGCACCTCTGTACCAATGGAAAATCATGCCAGCCAAACCAACCGCGCCAAAGCATGCCAACCATTCTAACCGCATCTCTGTGCCAATGGCAAATCATGTCAGCCACACCAACCGCGCCAAAGCATGCCAACCATGCTAGCCGCACCTCCGTGCCAATGGAAAACCATACCGGCCACACCTACGACCCCATGCCAAACGTACCTCTCCATGGACACATGCCGCGCCACCATACTGTCCTTCACTACACGACTATCAAAACTAAGGCATACAACAATCAATGGTTTCCCTTCAATCCCAAGAGAAAATCCTGGCCATCTAAGGTTACCAAAAGACCTTTTCCCCAAAACCCTATTTTGGCCACGCACCTAACCCAATATAGTCACGCCATGCGCCTATGGAAAACCCTTGGCCCCACATGCCAAGCCAAAACCACACCTAGCCCAAGATAGCCGCGCCATGCCAAACGCACTCTGCCTTGGCCCTAGCTATGCTAGTCACACCACGCCAAGGAAAACGCCCCTACCATGGCAAACCCTTGGCCCCACATGCAAAGACAAACCAAACCTAGCCAAGCTAGACGCGCCATGACAAGCACAACTCGCCATGGCCCCCCATGCCGCGCCACCATGCTGGCCTTCCCCATGCGGCTACCAAAGTGAAGGCGTGCAATAATCAACGGTTGCCCTTCAATCCCAGGAGAAAATCCTAGCCGTCTAAGGTCACTTCACGACCTTTGGCCCAAAACCCTAGCTTGGTCACGTACCTAGCCAAAGCTAGCCACGCCATACGCCCAAGGAAAACCCTTGGCCCCACAAACCAAGCCAGACGCCCTTGCCTTGGCCCTATCCACGCCATGCGCCAATGGCAAACCCTTGGCCCCACATGCCAAGCCAAAACCACACATAGACCAAGCTAGCCGCGTCATGCCAAACGCACTTTACCTTGGCCCTATATGTGCTAGTCACACCACTCCAAGAAAATGCCCCTACCTTGACCCTGGCCACGCCATATGCCCATGGAAAACCTTTGGCCACACATGCCAAGACTAAACCGCACCTATCCCAAGCTATGCTGGTCTCACCACGCCAATCCAAACGCCCTTTCCTTGGCCCTAGCTGCGCCACCCTGCTGGGCTCCCTACGCGGCCATCAAAACGAAGGCGTGCAACAATCAATGGTTGCCCTTAAATCCCAGAAGAAAATCCTAGCCATCCAAGGTTACCAGACAACACATGGTAACCTTTGGCCTGGAAACCTAAGTTTGTCCATGCCAACCCATGCCATGCCAACGGCATTCCAACCTAGACGCGCCACCATACTGGACTTCCCTACGCGGATACCAAAACGAACGAGTGCAACGATCAACGGTTTCCCTTCAATCCCATAAGCAAACCTAGCCATCCAAGGTTACCAGACGACACATGGTCACCTTTGGCACGAAAAACCTAAGTTTGGCCATGCCAAACCATGCCATGCCAACAGCATGCCAACCTAGACTCACCACCACGTTGGCCCTCACCACCGAAACGAAGGAGTGCAAAGATCAACGGCTGCCCCTCCTCTCAAGATGAAAAATCTCGACCGTCGAAAATCACTAGGCTAGCAAGTTTTCCGAGCTTGACTTTCCAAGCCACAACAATATACTACATGTTTCCAAAAGCATTCGAGATATCGACACAAACTGGGGGATGCTCATTAGGGTTTTGGTTTGGTGGTCTATAGCCTGCGGCATACACAAATGTCCATTTCAAGATAGTGCAATAAGAATAATACGGTTAGTAAATGCAAGAAGCAACGGTGACATGCTCTTTCATTATGGGACGTCAATTCCATCAAATCCCATCAATACCAGGCATTACCACCTCTTCCCATTTAACTCATCCGCTTTCTTTTGTTATGAGGCCAGAGTACATTTCTTTTTTGACTTGTATAAATAGGATTTACCTATTTTCACCAGAACACAAGTTCTAGGTCAGGGAAAAACACCACACTCAGAAAGGAAACTCTTGCTAGCCTTCTCAAAGCTCTCACCTTTTGATACAAGTCAAATACTACTCTTCCATAATTATTCTGGCCTTAACACTATTTTCTCTTCCCTCCCTAAACCAACCCTTCTCCTCCACTTTATGACCGAAGCAAGTCTGGAATGGCCATTTCTTGGTCTATGCCGGACTTGTACAGATTGATCTCTCGAATCTAAAGTACTCCCTTGCAGTACATTGTTTAGGGTTTAAATTGTTTCTCACCTTCACACCCGCAATTACCGAAATCAGCAGAAACTATTTTCACTTATAAATAATTGGCGACCACAGCGAGAGGTTCGATCTTTCGGTTACAATGTCAATTTTCGACTATAGATCTCATTCTTCGACCCAGACGTCAAGATGGTAGAGGAAGGCGATCCACTCCGACTTAGTTAACCGACAACTTGATTATTAGTCATGACACGACAAGGGATTAATAGAGACTTCCCAGAGGATAGAAGCAGACGATCCTCCCAAGGATCAACGGCCCGGTTACCGGACATCTCAGCAATGACTGGGGACTTTCCATGGCGGTATTTCCTATAAAACTCGGTCTTACACCCGGAAGGTTCACTTGTCATCAGGAGACCTAAAAAACCAAGTAAGTCCTACCCAGACAAGATACGTGGTTTGCTTTTTCAAGTTTTCACGGGAATGATAAAACCAATAGCCATGTTGTGTTTCACCCCATGTCATCTACCAACACATGGTTCCATGGTTTTCCTGGGATGTCTGTGTCACTTTTAGTCATAACCAAAACAATTCATTCCAAAAAGAATAAGCCAAAATAAAAAAATGTCAAGGTAACATTTATCTATCAACCCATGAAATCCAGGAAATCAAAAACCATAAACCAGGCGCTTTGTTTTCCTTTCATAAAAAAAAAACAGTCACCTACCCGTACGTGCCTATTTTGCACAACAATGATTAACTGCTACTATTAGCAGACGTCACTACGATGAAATTCAAAGAATTTTTTATGATGAAGTATTTCCACAAGTTTATGAAAGACATACTCATGGCTAGGGTTTACACCAGTTCAGAAGAAAAAGATTTCTACAGATTTATGGAAGGCATACCTATGGATATGGTTTGCACCAGCAAAAAAAACTTTTGAAGGAAAAACGCTGGAGTACATAGCTGGAATATGCTTTCCCAACTTATCACTACCGCACTACCGCTAACACCAGGACGTGATCACAAAGATACGAGGCACACATGCCCGCCATCCTATCCGCTCCGCAACCAGCCAAAGAAGCGCCATGGCTCTAGCACTCCGTGATAAAAACAGTTCCACCTTTGCACGATATACTTACGATCACCAGAACCAGAGCCGCTTCCACCGCCCCAACGTTTCTTTAAGCATGACAGCTCCAACCATCACCAGAGGCGCTACTCCATCATCAGGGTTAGATACTGGAAGAGCCGGAAGTATCCTACCTCCTTTTACCACTATTAATTTGATTAAAAGACAAAAGGAACTTCAACATGACGTGCGTTTATAAAGGAAGAGGCTCTCGTTGCTCTTGAACGACCAACAGAAAGGGGTTCAGCTGATACGTTTGATCTCTATACCTTGGTAGCTATCACTATAAAGGAAGAATTCAGTATAATAATAGACAAGAAACTTAGAAGAACACAGAACACAAGTAGTGATTCGAAGAAATATATCTTCTCTAGATTATGAACAAGAAAACGATTACAATTCTCCCTTTGTTACGCTCACAATCTCTCTAAACAGTATTCAACCCTAAATTGTTTGCTAAGCTTGCTTTTACAATAATTAATTGTCTCACAAACTTCTATAGGTTTTTTGTGTGTTTAGTTAACAACCAACCCTCTCTATTTATAGACTTTATCATACTCAGCCGACTAGGTCTTCTATTAGGAATCTATTTCCTAAAATAAGAGTGTTGCATAAAACAAACTCTTTCCTAATTAGGAATTCTTCCTAAACAAGGATTCCTTCCTAGAATAGGATTCTTCCCTCAACTTAGCTTGAGGTTGACTAAGTTCCCTAAAGGAGTACGGATACACCTGTATCATGGGTCCCCCTTTTAAGAACTTGAACTCATGTGAGAGTTAAAAACGAAGGTTAGGGAACTCGAGAACCCCTTTTTCCTTATTAAACCACTTTTCCTTACTAGGAACCTGACATTTACAACCAATTAGAAAAGATTCCTTTTCTCCTTGTTGTGTTTTAGTCACTCTTCGCTCCAATACGTACACTACACCATATGGACTATTTTGGAACCTTTGGTTTTTTGGGTTTGCAACGTATATATTCATTGCGCACATTTATCCGTTGCACATAGCCAGACATACGTTGCTCTACATCAGATTATTATAAATAATAAAGAGAAAGAAGACACACTTTCCCTTATCAGAATAGTTAAGGGCTTAAATGTCTATTGAAAATCTTATTAAGTTATTATCCTTCCCATTTTATTATTTTCTCTTCTCTCTCTCAAAAAATATCGAGTTCTCCTCCTCTCTCGTTTTTCTTCTCTTCCAACCCTAAATTGAGAATTGCAAAAGCAAGTCAAATTTTTAGAAATTGAAACCATACGCTCCTAAATCCTAATCTCATAAATCAAAAATCCTATTTCGGGAATAAACCCAATCATTCTATAACTGAAATTTGATAAATTTTTTGAAATTGAAACCATACGCTCCTCAACCCTAATCTCTTAAATCAAAACTCCTCTTTCGGGAATTAAACCCAATCATTCAATAACTGAAATTTGATAAACCCTAAGATCTGATTTGCTTTTATTCTTCTGCAGCCCTGGAAATTCGATCTATAGTTCTTTATTGTATCTGAATCTGAATCTTTTTTTCTCTTTTGGTGTTTCGTTTGAAGTATTAAAAATCAGCTGGTAGTGATATTGTTTGGCTCAAAGTAAAGAGACGGAGACTGTGGTAGTTATTTCTAGGTGATTATTCTCATTCTTCACTTTCATTTTTGATTTTTATTTCTACGTTGTTTGTGAGAAAAAGGATATGTTGGTTTATTTGTGTATTATTTTGATTTCTATAAAATGGGTTTTATTTTTTAAATTCATGGGATTAAATAAGTATTCACCTAATGTTGGGTTATCTTTTCTTTTTTTTCTGGTACATTAATTTAGAGGGTAAGTTTTCCAAATTTGTGGTGGTGATGTTGGACATACTGTTGAAGGAGAGCTATCTGTGGCTTGTAATGAGTGTGTTAAGTTTGCCGGACTTGTTGACGAGTACGGAAGACTAGAATAAAGTCAGGGGTGTGTCCTCAATGCAAATCCAGGTTTATACATCTCTAAGGTAAAAGGTTTTCACCCTCTGTTTTCCTATTGGTTGAATTTATTCACATGTTATTAATAATATGTTTAAATTACAAGGTCTGCTAGAGTTGTTGGTGATGAGGATGTAGAGGAAATTGATGACATTGAAGCTAAATCCAAAGGTTTGTTATCTGTATTCTTGTGTAGTTAGATTATGTGGAGATGGAGGTTCTGCAGATGTTGGCATGTAGGTGGTTATTGGTGTTGGTGGTGGTGGTGGTAGCTTCGCTGATGGTGGCTGATAGATCCATTTAACCAATGCCCCATTATCTTCACGAGGCAAGTTCAAATCAATGTATATTGTTTCTGTGTTATAGCTAGTTCTCTCATAATACTGAGACATGTATGTAGAATAGCCTGAATTTGATTTGGAAGTTGTAGTCGGTATTATTTGGTAGTTGTATTAAGTCGCACTAATAAAAATCTTACTTGGCTGTGTTGGATTTTATTACAGGGTAGATACCTGAGATAGCGTGTTTTGCATATATGTTTTACGAATGGTAAGGATGGCCAGTGTTGTATACCTCAGGTAACTTCTATTTGGAAAATCGCAAATATTTGCAATGCAGGACCACCATTTTGTATGTATCAATCATGCTAACTATAAGATATCCTTTCCTTTGTTCATGCTAAATATTTTTAATATGCTCATGGATGGTTGATGTCTTATGGCTATCAACATCCAATGGAGAAGTATACTGGTTTCTAAAATTTTAAGTTGCTTTGTGTTTGTTCCTTAACATGATTCCAATTCTGGGGCTCCTCATGAAACAAAAAAAATGAAACATTAACAGGAACCTTGGGTAAGTAAGTACTAAATATGATGGTGCTTACTGATTACATTGAATTTTATTGTATTGGGTCCGATAAGCATCTATATATTGTTCTGTTCTTTTTTTTCCGTTTTAACCTGCTTTCTCATGAACTTGCTGAAGCTTTTAACTTGGTGAGCATACTATATAGTTGAATGATGCTTGTAAATTGACCGTTCTATATTCTTGCGTTTTTTTATTATTAAGAAGTCTACACTCCAAAGGATTTGGTATAAGATGGGATATGTTCAGTGGCAGTCATAACTGAATAATACAATGGGATATTGTGTTTGTAGATGGGATTAACTGGTAGTGGTTCCTCATTTGACCGGTGTTTTGTGATGAAGTTTTGGATCTGCTATGGGAATGGGCTGTGGTGGTAGTGATGCCGGTAAAAGTTGGAGATTCCGCAGTACTTGGTGAAGATTTTTCATTGCAAGGGGTTTGTTGCATTCGATGGAGATTTTGGTGGTAGCTTCGGTAATGGTGGATGACCGAACCCATCAACCAGTGCTACCTCATCTTCACGAGGTAAGATTTTGATCAAAATCTTGAATCAATGTATATTGTTGCTGTGTTATTGCCAGTTCTCTTATAATACCGAGACATATATGGATAATGGTTTGAATTTGAGTTGGAGTCAGTATTTTTTGGTATTGTGTATTAAGTCGTCGTAATCAAAATCTTACTTACGGTATTGGATTTTGTGACAGGGTGGAGATCTAAGATACTGCCAGAAATTCTATTACTATAATTGCCTCCCCTATCACCTCACTATCGTGTTGGCAAGAGACGTGTTTTACCGAATGATAAGGATGGCGAGTGTTTTATACCTTGGCTAACTTCTATTTGGAACTTCGCAACTATTTAGATTTTTAAATTACAACATTTGCGATGCAGGACCACCATTGTGTCTGGATCCAGTCATGCAAACTATAAGATTTCCTTTATTTGTAGCTGTAGGTGTTTCTTCACTTTGAGTTTATGTTCTATGCAAGTATCTGTAATATGCTTATGGATGGTTGTTGATTTATTGCTATTATCACATCCAATGGAGAAGTCTGATCTAGCAATGGACCATTTGCAGAAAAAACTGAGAAATTGCAGGTTTGACTTCTTTCGTGTGGCAAATTCAATGGAAGTTACGAAAAACTTGAATATGTAGTTAAGTTTGTTATTCAGTATTGACAGGTCATGGAAAGGTGTTTGCTTTATTGCTTGCTGAGTTATAGAAAAGGTGTTTGCTTTTCCCAAGTGGGAAAATATATAATAAGGAAATGTGTTTAAAGAAATTTTTTATTTTTCCCAATTCTGTTTTGTTGATATCTATTCAAGTGGGTTGAGCTGGAACCACTCCGTTTTTTCAACTCATTGCTATTCATGGATCAGGTAGAATTCTCCTTGGACTTTTTTTTCTCTCTAATGAATCTTGATATCGGTGTTGTTGAAATAATATCTCTCTATCATCTCATGACCGACAAAGGAACGGTGTTCCCTAAGTACTATGTACACTTTTTTTTGTCGGTTTGATTGTCTTAATTATTTCAGCCATCTTTGAACACATAATCTTTGTATAATACTTTCTCTCTTGTGAAATTTTACGTAGCTAAGGTAGTTGCATGATGCTTTTAAATTGATCTTTCCATGTTATTGCATCTTTTGTTACTAAAAAGCCTACACCCTAAAAGTATCTAAAAGTATCTGGTCTGAGATGGATTTGTTCACTGCAGTCTCTTGTTCAGGTTAAAAAATTTGTGACGTCCTTCATATGATCAGTTTAGATGTATCTTAAATTTCGTTAGTTGAGTTCGTAATGATGCTAAATCCAATATGTACGGATGGATCCGGATAAGTCAGCATGATGAATTTATTAAAATTACCTTCTGACGTAATTGTCTTGCTATAATTCTATTGGATGTGAAGTGAAGTTTGTTCTGTGATTTTCCAATGTTCTCTCACTTGTGCTAAATGGCCTTTTTGTTCTAGGTTCTCACTGGGATGTTACAAAAATTTGATGCAGATTATGAAAAGATGTTGGAAGTTTCAAACAACAAGTCAACCCGAGTTAAGGTAATCCAGTTTCACTTGGAGTATCTTTATAGTCATTTTTTTGGGGTCTGGAGTGAACATCATCGAATTCAAATTATGTATGAAATTAATTTTTGGAAAGAATGTTCTAAGACTATATTTTCAAGATCAGGGTTGAATGCGACATGGGTTTTGTAATCCAGGAATTTCATGTATTACTGGAATTTTGAAGATACCACGTAATACAGATTTTGTTATTTTTTTTTAAATATTATAATATATTTAGCAACGGACATATATGTTGCTTTAATAAATTCATACGTTGCATAAAATCTTATTAAAGCAACGTATAATAAACGTTGCTTTAGTTAATTTAAGCAACGTATATATACGTTGCCCAAATTTTGTGACGCCGTGTGGGAAACGAACATAAGCGTTGCTGAAATTATTAGCAACATTTATAAACGTGGTAAATTCAGTTTTTTGGTGTAGTGGTAGTCTTCCTTGAGTGGTTCTTCTCTATCAAACCATAAGTCTTCTACCCATGGTAATATCATAGTGTCGTCACCGTCATCATCTAGTAATGGTGGTTCAAACAACTTCAAGTATTCGGAATTTATAACCAAGTATATTCTTAGATAAGGTGGAAGATCCAGACGAAAGGCATTGTCACCAATCTGATCGAGAATACGAAATGGTCCATACCTCAATGGCTTCAACTTCTTGCCTACCCCCTTCAGTCATTCCTTACCTAATTTTAACCATACCAAGTCACCAACACCGAAATTACAAGGCACAAGATGCTTGTCATGCTTTGCTTTGTATTTGGCTTGTGACTTCTTTAATTGTTCTTCAAAAGTTGCATGAATCTAAGATATCTTCTCCAAGAACTTTTGCGCCTTTTGTCGTTCACTTTCTTCCTTCCCCCCCATTGAGGTGTCACTAGAAAATACTAGATCGAAAGGACAAGGTGGTAAGTAACCGTAGCACGTCTCGAAAGGATATTTTCCCGAAGAACTATGAACTTCTCTATTGAAAACAAATTGTAGATATGGTAAACTCTCATCCCAAGTTTTAGGATGCTTAGAATTGTATCCCCTTAACATGTGAATCATAGTCCTATTGACCACTTCTGTTTTTTCGTCTGTTTGTGGATGAAAATCTATACTCTTCTTCAACCTAGTGTCCATCATCTTCCATAAAGAATCCGAAAAGTGACTAAGGAACCGACTATCCCTATCAGAAATAATCGAAGTAGGTAAACCAAAATGCTTCCACATGTGCTCAAAGAAGAGCTTTGCTGCACCGGCTCCCGTTACCATCTTTGTACATGGAATTAATGCAATCATCTTGCTGAATCGGTCGACCACAACGAAAAAGTAGTCATGACCAGACTTGGCCTTCGGTAACCCACCAAGAAAATCCATAGAAATGCTCTCCCAAGGCCTTGATGGTATTGTTAATGGTAGATATAACCTACGTTTTATGTTGGAAGGTTTAGATGTGCTACACAACTTACACCACCTAACTAACTTAGCCACATCATCTTGCATCTTTGGCCAAAAGCCATAACAACGAAGGTTAAGAAGAGTCTTATTCATCCCAAAGTTTCCAGTAACTCGAGATGTGTGTGTCTCTCTTAACCATTGTAAACGATCTCCATCTTCTGGAATGCAAAGTAATTGACCCTTGTATAAAAATCCATCTCGGAGTTCATACTCGCTTTTCAAACCACTCTTCATACCTTCTAACACCTTCTTGAAGTCTTTGCTGGATGCGTATGACTCTGCATACTCTTGAGGAACAATTGGCTGAATTCTCATGGCTACCAGTAATGCTCGAACTGGAGGTCGAGATAACATATCTTCCAATTTGTTTGTTACTCCCTTATTGTACCTAATGAGAATATTGAAAGCCATTAAGTAAGACATCCACTTCATGTGCCGGGCTTGTTGTAGTTTCGTCCACCTCCCAATGCATAATTAGAAACGTCAGTCTCAACTTCAAAAGTACGCTGTAAGTTAGGCAATGCCAACACCGGTGCTTCTGAAATCTTCCTTTTTAGTAACTGAAAAGAGTCTTCATGGGTTTGCTGCCATTCAAACTTTGCCTTAGCTCCCGCCTAACCATGTAATGGTCCTGCAATAGTTGAGAAATGCTGGATAAACTTACTCAAGTATGTGCAAGCCCCTAGGAAACTTCTGATTTCAGTTACAGTACTAGGTCTAGGCAACTTAGTGATTACTTCGAATTTCCTTGGATCGATCTTCCGCTGTCCACCACCAACAATGAGTCCAAGGTACACCAACTCCTCCTTTCCAAACTCACACTTCTTTACGTTCAACTTCAGCTGGCATTCATGTAACACTTTAAACACCTTCTCAACGTGAATGAGATGATATTTCAAAGTCCGGTTGTATATAAGGATATCATCCAAATAAACAATCACAAAATCTTCTAGAAAAGGTCGTAAAAAATCATTCATCAAACGCATAAACGTCGATGGAGCATTGCACAAACCAAAAGGCATCACCAACCATTCGAACAAGCCTTGTTTGGTCTTGAAAGCAGTTTTCCATGTATCATCTTCTAGAACTCTCACTTGATGGTATCCAAATTTGAAATCTAACTTTGTGAAGATTCGAGCTTTTTCCAACTGATCCATCATGTCGTCTATCTTAGGTAGAGGGTAACGATTCTTGATTGTGATCTTGTTCAATGCTCTATAATCAATAAACATACGCCAACCTCCATCTTTCTTTGGTACCAACAATACTGCTGATCCACAAGGTGAAGCACTTGGCACTATCATTCCCAATTCTAGGAGTTCTTGGACTTGTTTGTTGTTCTCATCATATTCCTCTATGGACGTACGATAATGACCTACATTAGGTAGAGAACTCTCCCCGGTCAACATAATTTCATGCTTCACACTCCTCTTTGGCGGTAACCCCATGACATCAGAAAATAAATCCTTGTATCTCAATTTCAACCTTTCTAGGACACCTTCTTGCTGTGAAGTCAAGGCTTCCAAACAAACTCTACTCGGCTTCTCCTCAAGAGAACGGATCACAAGGAGAATGAACTTTGTGCTAGCATTCACCAACTTTTTAGCCTGAGTGGTTGTAATCAAGCTTGGTCCCTCTACAGGAGAATGTATAGTTCGAATCACAAAAATTTCTCCATCTTTGGTAAAGGTATATTTTTGTTCCCTCCTGTGTAGAGTTGCATCTCTATCCCATAGGTAAGGACTACCTAATACTACCTGACAAATATTCAAAGGAACTACGTCACATGTAACTTCGTCAATATATGACTCATCTAGAGCAAATTTGAACGTGCACTGATGTGAAACTTGTAAGCCCCCTTCCTTTTGAAGACATCCTAAAGGGTATGGTTTAGGATGTTTGATAGTCTTCAGTCCTAATCTCTGCACCAAAGAATGTGAAAGTAAATTTTTTTGACTTCCCGGATCAGTAACAACATCAACTAGTAATGGTTTGACTTGCATCTTCACTGTGAAGAGTCGCTCCCTAAGATCATCCTTTGAAGGTGTTTCTTTTTCCCCTGTCATAAGAGAGAGCTTTGAATTGGGTTTCGTTATTCCGTGGACTTCTTTTGGAGTTTGAGCGACTAGTGCTTCATTGTTGGCTTCTTTCCTCTGCAACCCTTTAGGCTTTAGATGAGGGTTCTTAACCCAATACTTGTCGATAACATGACTTGTTTGTTTGCAATGGGTGAAAATCAAAACTTCTTTGTCACTAAACTTCCCTTCTTCTTTGCTCCTTTCACCTCCTTTTACAGTGGTACCTCCAGATTTCTCCTTAGTATTTCCCTTTGAATTAGATTTCTTAAGCATGCCTTCAATGACATTAGCTTTTATACTTTCTTCGGAGATAGAATCCACCTAAAACATCTTCAACTCCTTCAGTATATACTCATGTAACCCAAAAATATATTCTTGCATAGTTTGGTTGTAAGTTTCCTTCAAGTTGTACCACATTCAAAGAAAGAAAAATATATTCTAGACGTTCAATCCAATTATCCAATTTTTCTACATCGACACTCCCATCGTAAAGTGTAATATCAACATGAAAATCAATTTTCAGATTCTTACCATGAGGTTTAGTTGATGTAGGACTTTTAAGAAACTCACTTTTCTTCTTTCTTCATCCTCATCTTCTTCTTCTTCTGAATCGTCTTCTTCTGATTCATATTTTTTCGAAGCTTCAGGCGAAGGTGTAATATTTTTCTTTATCTTCGGATTTGGTGTATGAGAACGAATACATTCAGCCAATTCTTCAAGGGTGGTTTTAATCGACTTCATGTCTGTTTGTAGCGTAGACACCTTTTCTTCCATAGTTTGTGGTTCGCTATGCTTGGGTTCATCATCTGACTTTGTCATTTTTGATCCCTTGTTCTCCTAACGTCTTCTAACTTCTCGAGTACCTCACCAAGATTTATGTAGAGAGATCTAGTGAAAACCATAAACCACGGGGATTTACCCTAAAAACTAACCTTTCTCATGATGACAAACTTGATACGTTTGATCCCTATACCTTGGTAGCTATCACTATAAAGGTGGAATTCAATATAATAATAGACAAGAAACTTAGAAGAACATAGAACATAAGTAGTGATTCGAAGAAATATATCTTCTCTAGATTATAAACAAGAAAACGATTACAATTCTCCCTTTTTTACGCTCACAATATCTCTAAACAGTAGTCAACCCTAAACTGTTCGCTAAGCTTGCTTTTACAATAATTAATTATCTCACAAACTTCTCTAGGTTTTCTGTGTGTTTAGTTAACAACCAAACCTCTCTATTTATAGACTTTATCGTACTCATCCGACTAGGTCTTCTATTTGGAATCTGTTTCCTAAACTAAGAGTGTTGCATAAAACAAACTCTTTCCTAATTATGAATTCTTCCTAAACAAGGATTCCTTCCTAGAATAGGATTCTTCCCTCAACTTAGCTTGAGGTTAACTAAGTTCCATAAAGGAGTACGGATATACACCTGTATCATCAGCAATCCAATTTCATCACCCATAAAGTTCAGAAACAACTTCACCAAAATCGAAAGCAAAGGAAATCAGTAACCCTCCTTAGTTCATGGAGATCCTCTTCCCATCAGGACCTGCACGACGGGAATTTCTCCCACAAAGTCGTACAATCTATGGTGAAACAGTTATGTAAGATTCTATGTTTCTTCAAGGCGCAACGTCAAGACATATTTGCATCCCTCAACCGCACTACATCAGGAAAGCAGGCGTTTCCATCCAGGGAAGCCATTCCCATTACCAAACCTCAATCTCTCCTGGAAAGCATGACCGATAGATGAAACTAGGGACTCCTAACCACTGTCCGCTTGAAGTGCGTCCAGCCTTACGTCACACTGGTTTACGCAACCTCTCCAGTGGCCCCCGCTTTAATATTCTCTTCGGCAGCCGCTCCGCTTTAACATTCGCTCCAACAGCCGCTCCGCTTCAGCGTTCTCTCCATAAGCTGCTATTGGACCCGAAGACGAAATTTCAGCATTTTTACTCCATAAGTTTCAACATCCTCTCCAAGAGTCGAAGCTTCTTCAACGTCGCTTCTTATTACAAAGGGTCGTACCACCACGCTCCCCATGTCATGGAACATAGTCAGCCAGCCAATCTTCGTAGTCATGGCCACCTTTTAATCCATCTCTCCAAAAATTGTGATCATGGACTGTTTTCTCACTTACGCATCCAGCCAATCCTTTTACTTCCACGGAATCCCATAAAATTCCAGCCAACCTACTTTGTTACCACGAAAATATGTCTCTCCTGATTACATCTCCTTCCAAGAACTATTGTTGCTCTTTCGTTAATACCAGCTAGAGCTTTACCAACCAAAATCCGTGCCCACAACAAGGTCATCTACTCTTCGAGGGTGCAACGAAAGAATATCATCACCTCTCTATCTAGAAGACACCTTCAGCACTTTACGAGGCCGCGGAGGATCCCAAGCTTGCACTATCCATAATATTTTATTATGTAATTTCTGAGCAACCCAGTGTCACATCCAGAAGAGTACGATAGGCTTATATCAAATCTCGTGGACGGGGATTCCAGACGATGTAATAAAAATAGGTTACACATGGGGACTACCAGCACGAGACGTTTTCACTCCCCTCAACGAGGTTATTACTGATTTCAACATCATCACTGTCGAGGTTTTATGAGCCGCGGGAATTTCTCAACATGAAGCCGTACATGCGCACCGAAGACCCCAAAAACATGTCAAAAGGTTACGTTCACATATTCATCCATGCCATCATATCAAACTGAAGTATAACCGGGGACTTCTCACCGCATCCCATTCCGTAGGACAGTCCAAGATTCAGAAGATGGTTCGAAGGATGTAACCTGGAACAAAGTCCTAGAATTTGATAGCATCACATCGGAAGTGGTATGTCTCCCTATTTCATCCAGGGGTGGCAGAAGTTTTCGACCAAGTAAGCATTCATAACACATCATCATCACGATCAGAAGGCCTACTGAACAACCTAAGATCGAGGATGGACCGACGACGCAACCACAATCTCCAAGATTACCCATGACGTGATCGTTTCTGAGAATATAGTTCATCCATCCTCCCCAAGAATACAGCGTAGTTTTGGTAAATTTTTGGAATCCACTGGAGAGACACTGTAGACGAAAACACGGATCCAGACGAACGACATAAGAATAGAAGAGGGTCGATACCTCTTTTCATGCAGATAGAGTTTTTAGAGCTTGAGCCGAATGAATATTCCTTCTTACTCCATGGACATGAATAGGTGACTGGCGCGCGACTATGCCACCCCGGGCCTGCAACATCCCTCCTGAATTCTTCCTCATTTTCACTGTCAGGACCTTTTCACCTCCTAAGCAAGCTCAAAACTTAAATATTCCCGCGAAGAGAGATACAGAATTCTGTTTCGTGTCCGATAAAGGGGCGGTCCATCAATATCCTAGTTTGTACGCGGATTCTACAGCGATTATAGTAAAGGGCGCTAATTAGGGTTTCGGCGTATCAAGACCTAAACCACAAGCACTTCCCTTCCAAGGCGGTTCCCTTACTAGCATCATGCGTTGCCAAGCGCTTTACAGAGCGGTCCACATCCTTTCCATGCCCGTCAGTGCTAATGGGTCCCCTTCATGCCAAGTCCATGTTAGCAGCTCCACCTCGTGTTCCAAAGGCTATCCCTAAAGACACCCAATCATACCGGGATGTTTGCAAAGATACCAGATGAAAGGATTGTAGATGATACCTACCTCTAAAAAAATATTTTTTGAACAAGGAAATAATTCCATGTTAAATCCGCGCATGAAGAAAGGAAATCGGTCCCACAAAAGCAAGCCTTGCCACTCCCAAGATATCTGCTATTTCCTTTCCAGTGCTAGTCTTAACAGCGCTCCACGATCAGTTTTTGCAACAATCCTCCATCAACAATTTGTTCTTAGGCTATGCCCACACCAAACTAAGGGCATTCCAACATAGCAGCGCCACCATGCCAAGGGTACGCATGGTTTGGATGGGCCTCACCGCCGCTACCGCTCCAGAACTGGGGACTAACATTCGAACGATCACTGTCAAGACACAACTTCACCAGCCGTAAATACCGCGGAAGCCCTAAAAGAAGAAAGAAAAACACATGCTGAATAGGCAGAACATGATGGAATCACGGCCGGGAAATCATCCTCAAACGAAACGCCTCATCAAAACCTCAAAGAAAGTTAGGCGGGATAGAAGGGTATGATACTTTAATGTTCGAAAGAGGAAAGAATTTCCCACTGGCATCGAATAAGAAGCAATTGGGATCCAAATACAAATAGCAACCGTACCGAGCCTCCCATGCATACCTTGCATCACCAAGCCATTCGTTCCATTGTCGCGGCCCCACCACGCCTAGCCATCCGTGAACGCCTCGCCTTGCCATGGCCGCACCAGGCCAAGCCATCCGCTCTATTTCCGTGGCCCTACCATGCCTAGCCGTCCGTGTATGTCTCTCCTCGCCATGGCCTCACTATTTCAGGCCTCCCTCTCCATTGTCGTGCCCCTTTCATGCCAAGTCATCCATGCGCGCTTACCTTTCCGAGACCGCGCCACACCTTGTCCCCACGAGCCATGCCGTCCGCTATGATTTTCCTTCCAAGACCGCGCCCGCTTTTCTTCGAAGATGTACGACCATACCAAACCGGTAACCCTTATTTTACCACTCCACAGTCTGCATCAATGCAACTTACGTAGGGCCGCCAACACGGGAAGTCAAAACTCTCTTCTCCCCTCAAAAAGGTCAATCGAATTTTCCTGATCATTTTTGCAATGATTTACATCTCGATTCCGTCCTTGTATGTCACCATCATATGCTTACCTCGCAACAAGGCACCTGTTCCGAGCTAAGCAGGGGACTTAATGTTGATGGTGTTTTTCAGTTTAGGGCTAAAATCGTAAAATACTAAACCCTAGCAGACAGTGACGTCACAACATTTAAGTCATAAAGCATTTACTAGGGGAATTTATTGAAAAGCCTTTGATATGTCTATAAATAATTACCGGGGTCCCTTTTTTTCAAATTAGGGTTACAACAAGCAAAACCCTAATTCCCCTCTATGCCAATGACAAATCATGCCAGCCACACCAACCGTGCCAAAGCATGCCATCCATGCTAGCCTCACCTCTGTGCCAATGGAAAATCATGCCAGCCACACCAACCACGCCAACCATGCTAGCCGCACCTATGTGACAATGGAAAATCATGCCAGCCACACCAACCGCGCCAAATCATGCCAACCATGCTAGCTGCACCTCTGTGCCAATGGAAAATCATGCCAGCCACACCAACCACGCCAAAGCATTCCAACCATGATAGCCGCACCTTTGTGCCAATGGAAAACCATGCCATCCACACCTACCGCCCCATGTCGATCCACCATACTGGACTTCACTACACGACCATCAAAAAGAAGGCGTGCAATAATCAACGGTTTCCCTTCAATCCCAGGAGAAAATTCTGGCCATCAAGGTTACCAAACGACCTTTGCCCCAAAACCCTAGCTTTGCCACGCACCTAGCCCAAGCTAGCCGCGCCATACCAAACGCACTCTTCCTTGGCCCTAGTTATGCTAGTCAAACCACTCCAAGCCAAACTCCCTTACCTTGGCCCTAGTCATGCCATGCGCCATGGAAAACCCTTGGCCCCATATGCCAAGCCAAACCAAACCTATCCAATCTAGCCGCGCCATGCCAAATACATCTCGCCTTGGCCCCCCATGTCGCGCCACCATGCTGGCCTTCTCCACGCGGATACCAAAGTGAATGCGTGCAATAATCAACGGTTGCCCTTCAATCCCAGGAGAAAATCCTGGACGTCTAAGGTCACCTCACGACCTTTGGCCCAAAACCCTAGCTTGGTCATGCACCTAGGCAAAGCTAGCCACGCCATATGCCCAAGGCAAACCCTTATCCCCACATGCCAAGCCAAACACCCTTACCTTGGCCCTAGCCATGCCATGCGCCCATGGAAAACCTTGGCCCCACATGCCAAGCCAAACCCGCACTTATCCCAAGCTAGCCGCGACATGCCAAACGTACTCTTCCTTGGCCCTAGCTATGCTAGTCACACCACTCCAAGCCAAACGCCCCTACCTTGGCCCTGGCCATGCCATACGCCCATGGAAAACCCTAGGCCCCACATGCCAAGCCAAAACCGCACCTATCCCAAGCTAGCCGCGCCATGCCAAACGCACTCTTCCTTGGCCCTAGCTATGTTAGTTTCACCACGCAAAGCCAAACTCCCTTTCCATGTCCCTAGCCGCGCCAACCTACTGGCCTCCCCTACGCAGCCACCAAAACGAAGGCGTGCAACAATCAACGATTTCCCTTCAATCCCGGAAGAAAATCCTAGCCATCCAAGGTTACCAGACAACACATGGTAACCTTTGGCCCCAAAACCTAAGTTTGGCCACGCCAAACCATGCCATGCCAACGACATGCCAACCTAGTCGCGCCACCATACTGGCTTTCCCTATGCGGCTACCAAAATGAAGGCATGCTACGATCAACGATCAACGGTTTCCCTTCAATCCAAGGAGCAAATCCTAGCCATACCAGGTTACCAGACGAAACATGGTAACCTTTGGCCCGAAAAACCTAAGTTTGGCCACGCCAAACCATGCCATGCCAACAACATGCAAACCTAGCCGCGCCACCACGTTATCCCTCACTACCGAAACGAAGGCGTGCAATGATCAACGTCTGCCCATCCTCTCAAGATACAAAATCTCAACCGTCGAAGGTCACCAAGCTAGCAAGTTTTCCGATCTTGACTTTCCAAGCCACAACAACATACTACATGTTTTCCAAAAGAATTCGAGACATCGACACAAACTGGGGGGTGCTCATTAGGGTTTTGGTTTGGTGGTCTATAGCGTGCGGCATACACAAATTCCCGTTTCAAGATAGTGCAATAAGAATAAGTCGGTTAGTAAATGCAAGAAGCGACGGTGAAATGCTCTTTCATTATGGGACATCAATTCCATCAATCCTATCAATACCAAGCGTTACCACCTCTTCCCATGTAACTCGTCCGTTTTCTATTCTTATGAGGCCAGAGTACGTTTCTTTTTTGACTTGTATAAATAGGCTTACCTATTTCCACCAGAACACAAATTCTTGGTCAAGGAAAAAAACACCACACTCAGAATGGCAACTCTTGCTAGCTTTCTCAAAGCTCTCACCTTCTGATACAAGTCAAGTACTACTCTTCCAGAATTATTCTGGCCTCAACACTCTCTTCGCTTTCCTCCCTAAACCAACCCTTCTCCTCCACTTTGTGACCGAAGCAAGTCTGGAACGGCCATTTCTTGGTTTAGGCCGGACTTGGACAAATTGATCTCTCGAATCTAAAGTACTCCCTTGCAGTACATTGTTTAGGGTTTAAATTGTTTCACCTTCACACCCGCAATTGCCGAAATCAGCAGAAACTATTTTCACCTATAATCAATTGGAAAATATAAAATAAATGTGCTAGGCACAACACAATGTTGTGTCCCCACAAAAACAGTGGGGTGGGATCCACCATACCATCTGGTTAGGAGGGGTCCCTCCCCACTAGAGGTGTAAAACGTGCCGGCCTAGCACATCACAACCCAAGAAATCACGTGCTTAGCGTGCTATGTGCCGTGTTGTGCTGTGTCGGAGATTATAACGTGACGTACTAGAAGGCGTGTTGGGATGGACTGTGCCAGTAAAATTGCAGAAATGGAAGGTCAAACCGGAAAAAAGAAGGAGATTAAAGATTGAAGCTGAAAATAGACCTGTTGCAAACTTTGAGGAAGTGCCAACCTCAACCGGGAGTAGTTGGCTGGGGGCCGAACTCTTGTGTTAGACGTTTGAATGTCCGCATTAAAAAGGAAGAAAAAAACAAATAGGTAATGCTTAGATGAAAAAAAAAATAGGTAATGCTTAAAAAAAACAAATAGGTAATGTTCCATATCCAAAAAAAAGTAAATTTTTTTTTTTTAAAGTAATTTACTTAATCCTGTCAAGATCGGGGAGCCACCCTACCTGATCATATAGTGGTGGGGTGTAAACTTGTTGTCCCCAGAATGCTGTAGTTTTGCTTGCAAACCCTAATTAATTGCGAAATACCTTCGTAACCTTGACTTGTGTTTGCTGATCAAGCACTTCCGCTAGTATTAGCAGTTCAGAAGAATGACTGAAGAAACCCTTTTGCACGTCGTATCCGATGTAAGAAATAAGTCGAATCCGATGTAAGAAACTCTTGTAGAAGATCGGTGTTATTCTTACCTGCAACAAAATTCTAGATATGAAGGTGAAGAGATTAGCCTAGCCGTGCGGAGACAGAGAATTGTGGTATGTTTCTAGGATATCTAGCGAAATTCTAGTTTATAAGGCAAGATTACCACAATCCAGTGATCGTATTTATAGAGTAATTGTGCCGCGGTTGACATGGTTCTGTAAACCCAGGCCCGGCCGAATTGAGAATTTGTTTGTTGGAAAGTGGACACACTCTAAAACCCTAATTTATGAGATTAATTATTAGGGTTTGTTAACTGCAGGCACACAAAATGGCTAGCCACATACACCCTCTGGTGGCGCGGACCAGTGGATTCGACTATTCTCTGTTTGAGACATGGAAACAAGGTTCCTTTGCTGGTAGTATATTTTTGTTTTCTGTTCAAGGACAATGGCCTAGGTAGGAAATTGTTTGTTTTTGTACAACATACAGAAATGCATCGGAAAAATAAAACAAGAATGATTTAACAAATTCTCATGCTCTCATTTTCATCACTCAGGGGTCCTTTCTGATTCCTCAATTTCTTATTATCTCATTAGTCAAGTATACGACACTTGAGGAAAACTAATCTTTCACAGCAACAGTTAGGTGGCTACGGCTTTAGACGAATAAAAAATTATATTTTCCTATCAGAAAAAAAGAACACTCTTCTTGGTATACATACTACTAGCATATATTTCATATAGACAATAGATTATCCCTTTCATTGCCAACCGATCAAGGCATCATCACGAAGCTTCCCACGGATAACTCCAAATAAAATATCACTCGGAAAAACTGGTATTACTTAACTCCACTTAAATGGTCGGCTTCTATTTTTCTTCCGCATGGCATTATACGAATTCTATTCAATATGATAAAATGATACTCTTTTATTTTGTAATTTTTTATTTCTGGCGGCTGATAACATGTACCGTCCATTTTTTGGGACCATATGATGTAATACTAATTCACTGAATATTACAAAGGAAACTTCAGAGAAAACTCTTCCGTTGTTTATAAATACCAAATGGTAAACATTATAATCTTAAAATAATAGAGCGAAAAGGAATCAAAAAGAGGTGTGAATGTGAATCCAGTCACTTTTGTCTCATGCATACAGGCAAACGTTAAGAAACTTACAAAAAGAGGTCTTGGGTGGGTGAGGACCTTTTGGGACTTCGGGGTGCCGAAGAGGTCATTGCTATTTGATTACGATTTTTTTTCTTGGTTTCTTTAATCGAAGCTCACATGGAGTAAGTTTCCGATGAAAAGAAAAGACAACAAAATAAACTTAGATTAAGAGGGTGCCAGGTATGAGTCGTGACTTCACCATAAAGAAGAGCAAGAAAAAAAAGAAAAAGTTATAGTTGTCCTTCTACCAGTTGAGAACACAAAGAAGAGTCTATTTAAGCATTTGGATTTTGGATATACACAAGTTCTACCAAGTGACTGTATTCATTAGCAATAAGCATTCCCTACAAGTCTGATTCACAGAAACTTCATTTCCTGCTTCAAACAATATCAAGAAATATCATGTCTAGTATGGGGGATATTTGGATGGGCATGGGAACACTCATGGGAGGTGTCATGTTTGTTTACACAATTATTCAACAATTTGTTCCAAGGCGTGTTGCTGATTATTTATTAGTCTATGTGTACAGAATTACAGCATATGCGAATCCTTATATGGAGATAAGCTTCGATGAATTCGTTGGTGGTGAACGGTATGTTAAGCTGAGCGAAGCTTACACTGCAGTTGAAGCTTATCTTGCTCCTAAAAGCAAGAAACTTGCAAAGCGACTTAAAGCTCAAATAGTCGAAGGGAATAAGGACCTTGCACTTAGCATGGCTGATCACGAAGAAATATTTGATGATTTTGGAGGAGTAAAAATCTGGTGGTACTTGGGTAAGACTACCCAAGAAAGCAAGTCTTTCTCGGTCTTCCCTTCTGCAACTGAGAAACGGCACTTGAAACTCCAATTTCATCGCCGCTACCGCGAAACAGTCACCAAGTCTTATCTAAATCATGTCATCAAGGTGGGAAAGGAAAGCATGATCGAAAACAGGCACATAAGGCTCTACTCTAACAATCCAAACCGAGGGTATTACCAATGGAGCAAGTCATTGTGGAGTCATGTACAATTTGAACACCCAGTGACATTCCATCACATAGCCATGGACCCAGAAAAGAAGCAGGAGATTATTGATGATCTTGAAACTTTTCGTATGGGAAAAGACTACTATTTACAAATTGGGAAACCGTGGAAACGTGGGTATCTCTTATTTGGCCCTCCGGGAACCGGTAAGTCTAGTATGATTGCTTCCATGGCTAAACTTTTGAATTATGATATTTATGATCTTGAACTAACTGCGGTGAAGGACAATAGCGAGCTTCGCAATCTCTTACATGATACATCAAATAAGTCTATTACTGTAATAGAAGACGTCGATTGTTCACTCAACCTTACCGGCAAACGTAAGAAGAAGAAGAAGAAAGATGAGAAAGATGAGAAAGATCCCGTCACGGAAAAGGAAGATGAGGAGGAAGAAGAAGAAAACAAAGACAGCAAGGTTACACTATCAGGGCTTCTAAACGTCATAGACGGGTTATGGTCAGCTTGTGGCAAAGAAAGAATCATTGTGTTTACCACTAACTACGTTGAGAAACTAGACCCAGCTCTAATTCGAAGTGGTAGGATGGATAAACACATTGAAATGTCATATTGCTGTTACGAAGGATTCAAAGTGTTTGCGAAAAACTACTTGAACCTTGATTCACATGACTTATTTGACACCATAAGACGTTTGATCGGGGAGGTCAAAGTTTCACCAGCCGATGTTGCCGAGAATTTGATGCCTAAAACCATCAAAAGAGATTCTCAACTTTGCCTGCAAAACTTGATAAAGGCTCTTGAGAAAATTAAAGTAGATGAAAAGTTGAAAGCTGAGGAAGAAAAAGCAAAAAAGTTGAAAGCCGAGGAAGAAGCAGTGAAGTTGAAATCTGAAGAAGAAGAAGCAAAAAAGTTGAAAGCGGAGGAAGAAGCAATTAAGTTGAAAGCTGAGGAAGAAGCAAAGAAGAAGGATAATGATGGTGCGGTTGACTTACCAAGTGTTTTGTGAGTCAATTTCCAAGATTGACTCTGGATTTGTTGTTTTTCTTTGTATAATGTAAAGATAGCTTACAAATGTGTAAGTAGGTCTGTATTATGTGGCAGGTGCCATGACTAAAAGTCTGCCAAACTCTTTATGGGTTGTGACTGTTATGTAATGTAATTATTGAATGAAGTGACACTTAATTCTCGTATGTTTCTTATCCAGTTCTATGACGTTTTTCCTATCAATCGAGTTAGCAAATATGTAGCAGTGACTTGCTTATATGCCTAACATACTGATCTAAAATTTTATGTGTTATGAAAAAAAAAATTGTATTATGAAAAAATAATAATTCCACCCTATTGAATACGCTCTAAGGTATTTTGGGTGCATAGTTACAAAGTCGAAAAAGTAATTTTAATTGTGAGACCCAGATATCTACTTTCTAAGTTCATTATTTTTTGATTTTCAATCCACGAATCTTACAAGTTAATAAATTTGGTAAGTTACCTACTCCTACACGATCTGCAGTTTAGGTCGGCACTCTTCTCATGACTCGAGATTCCCCAATTTATTATTCACTCGATTTCTTTTGTTTTACACGGTTTGAGCTGGTAACATGACATGTTCTGGGGAAACGTCATCGCTTTGGAGCCATATGATCTAATAATTCACTAAAAATTACGCAAGAAACTCCGGAGAACTCTTCTTCGGTCATTAACAAATACCGAATGGTCAACATTATAATTTGGGGATAATACATGTTTATTTAAAAAAGAGAGGCAATATGCATGTCAAGAAACGTACCCAACTTTACCAGAAGTCTAAATACGTGATTTTGATTACGTTTTATTTTTCCTGGCTTTCCTTTTGAGACTTCGGAGATAAGTTTGATGAATTCGTTGGTGGTGGAAGGTACGTTTAGCTAAGTGAAGCTTACACAGCAGTTGAAGCTTATCTTGCAATAGTAGATGGAAAGAAGGACCTTGCCCTTAATTAGCATTAGACTAACTAAGAATCCAAGTCTTTCTCATTCTATCCTTACCCAACTGAGAAATAAAAATACAAAAATGTGGATTGTTGAGGATAATAGTCTCACACTATTAATGTCCCCTTAATAAATTTAAAATATAATATAGAATGGCCTCTCCACTCATTGCCAATTGGTTTTGAGTTGGATGTCCGCAGACTTTAATTTGGAATCAGAGCTAAGCCCGTGTGTGAGTAGGCCCAACGGTCACCACACAACGTAGGTCCACGTGTTAGACCCAATGAGGCTACACGTGAGGGAGCGTGTTGAGGATAATAGTCCCACACTGTTAATGTCCCCTTAATAAACTTAAAATATAATATGGAAGGGCCTCTCCACTCATTGTCAATTGGTTTTGAGTTGGATGCACGCAGACTTTAATTTGGATGAAGGGTGACCTAATTTATTAAAAATACAAAAATATCTTTAGATAACTAATCTAATTACCTAACTAAAATTTAACCAAAATAAAAAACTTAGACTAAACCAAAAGAAGAAAAAAGAAACATTTCCTCCCTTTTCTTCCTCTCCTCGTCACTTCTTCTTGATGATCCAATTTTATCATCTTGTGAGTCATATAAATAAAACTCAAAAATCTCTAAAATAAAACGAAATTAATTAGCTTTTCTTTGATTCTCCTTCATATAGTCATCGACAAGCTTCCTTAACGTGAATAATGTATCACCAGTCATCATTTGAAGATCAACCTCGAGCTCACCATCAACAGTGTGCCTAGTAATTTGTTTTGTTAGGAATTCAATCAGATACGACGGGAATTCTCTAATAGATTGCAACTCATTAACCAATTTTAATTGTTCCTTGTCAGTCATTTTCCTCTCATGACCTGGAGACGAGATTTTCATCTTTTTTGATGGTGGAATAGATTCGGCAGCTTCTGTGTCTCTAGCAGCATCCATTTCCACAGGTACTGGTAGAAGTTCATTCGCGATTGGTTTCCACCCCTCTTCAAAAAAAGTTTCAAGTTTACCAGCCATGGTGTGGACATGATGTCCAGGTAGGTTATACGTCACAGCGTTAGAGAATATGAGCCTCACATCATCATGAAATCTCACCGGATTCGGATACTCACCGTTAACAATCTTATTCTTAACCGTCCCCAAATCCATTGGATGCTTGATACGCTTAAAATAATCTGGAATGTTCAACTTCACAATGTCCACTGGAGCATTGAAAACAAATCCATATGGATGTTCCATCAAACGTTTCAGAAGTTTTTCACATTGCTTCATTAACTCCTCATTGGAAGTGATTGCTGGGAAAACATGGTTCTTCCTGTCTGCAACTGTCTGGCAAGTCAAATTCAACAAGTGCTTGATATTCAAATAATTTGCAGCCAAAATAAGATCAAGCAATGTATCTTGATCGACTTCAACAAACTCCGCATCCCATTTCTGAAGCTCTGGATGCTCAACTTTACCATCATCCCCTTTAGGAATGTCACCAACATGTTTCTTGCAATATTCAAGAACTTTAGCCAAAATCTTGCTTGTTACATTTGTTAATGGAATCGCATTATCAACACAACCGTCTTCAGTCATATGCTTAATGGTTTGAGATTGAAGAGCAACAGCTTCTTCAACATCAAAAGGTACTCCATCGGAACTCCTCACAGTTACCATCTTTGAAGTCGACATGATCAATCGGAAAAAAAAAGTTCGAAAGAAAGAAAACTAAGAAATATTGGTTGAGCAGAGAAATAAAAAGCAGACAGTGAAAGAACCGAACGTGGGAATCAATACGTTAGGATGCAGATATATGTATACTTTAGGCGAACCACTTATTTTGGGGAAGGGCAGAAGCTGTCTTTGTTTAGGAAACGTCTGCTATATTTTAGTTTGGAAAGTGAGACGTGATGTACCTAGACCCAGCTAGTAGCAAGTTATCCGAGCTAATTGGAATTGTGCATTAACCCAGTTGGAGCCTATATTGTTTCTGAAACTTATGACTAGCCAGCAAAGAGGAATTTGCAAAATAAAAGCGTGCCACTGCAAGACTTGGGTTTGTGCTTTGATTAGGACTCTCAACATATGGGACTGAATTGTTGTTGGCAGGATGATGGTTTTTTTGCTGCTTCCCAGTAACTTGCAGCACAACCCAAACCATATCAGGGAGTCGAGCCATAGGCAAACCAAATCATCACAACAACCCATAAGTTGAACCGGATAACCTAAGGATTTCAAACGGGTAATCGATTTCCACGGCACAATCTATAAATTTATCCGCCAATAACAATAACTCGAACGAATCATGAGATACGGAGTAGATAAAGCCTCCGCGGTCCTCCGACTGCCACCTACCCTTTAAGCAAGAACTTAGGGTTGTTTCTTTGGTTAATAGGATTAATATGCATCTTAACAAAATTAGGGCTAGAAATTAGAGAATACCAAGTTGGATACACACTTCAAAGCTAGTAAGAGCATCTCCAAGAGAGGGTGGAGGTTTTATTTTTTCATGACACATAGGATTTTAGACCCTCATTTACATTAAATTCATCTCCAATAGTGGGTCATAGAAAATATGAAGGGTGTTAAAATAAATATGAAGGTCTTGGAGAAGGTCTTATTTAGACCTTGAGAATGACCTCCACATCATCATTTTAACTATATTTTAATATTTTAATTTTTAAATAAATTGTTATGAACCAATAAGAAAGAGAGAATCAATTTTATCATTATCCAATACAACAAATTTTTAAAATAAGACCTCATACTATTGGAGATGGTTCAGGCGCAAAACATTATTATTTTTGCCACATACATATGACCCCATAAATAAGGATCTAAATAAAAATTCCACATAAGATTTTTAGCACTCACTGTTGGAGATGCTCTAAGGATTTGACTGGTACCTTCAATTCATCCGTTCGCCATTCTACCATCGTATAAATCTGACAGAATTCAGTAATTAATTACGATCATACATAAGTCTCCTAGTGGTTTCATTAACCCGACACCAACATCCGAAAATAGTGGCAGTTGTGAGCTTTTTGCTAATTGACAATAGGCAGTTTTTTTTTTTTTTTTTTTTTTTGTTGAAGAATAAACCAAGATACTATGCAGAAGATAGAATGGATCAACATGTGTTTTTGATCCAATATGAAGAAAGCAGTATGGATCAACTATGAGAGTTGATCCAATATGGTCGGGTCAACTAGTATAGTTGACATGAAGTGAATGGATCAACAACTCTTGCTGATCCACGGTACGGTTTATAGAAGTTTACTTGGGTTGCAAGTATTACTAGTTTTAAAAGTTTGTTTACGTGAGAATTGTCTAGAAATTTCTTTGTTAGAGTTTTATTATGTTAGGAAAGTCCTTTTACTTGAGAGTCAAGTTTGTTACTCATATAAATAGGTTGTTGAGCCATGAGTCGAATTACAACAATTAAGAGAAGTTTGTTTGAGTTTATTTGTGTGTTTTTCATTAAGTCTTTGATATCAGATTTTCTACATTTTTGTTTTGTTGCTACTGTTGTGAGCTTTTGATTTTTGTCAGGTGTATCTGCCTGCACACGGCTTGTGTACTTATAGTCTATTATAGGGGAAACAATATTTCTATCGATAGAACAGCCAAAGGTTGCTCCACCCAGACAATATACAGATTGTTCACTATAAAACCTGCACATGCAAAAAAATTGAGGATCCCTGCAATTCTGACATTTTATAGTATTCACAATCTACTCCCCTAAGTCTCTCATCAAACCTGGTTATCCATGATTAAAATCTATGTTAGCTGACATCTAGATGTTTGAGCAAAGACTTCCACCAGTCTCTGCCAAGTAGTATGCTTATGAAAATCGAAAAACTGTAAACAGTTAGCACTGCAAATGATAAAATCTAGGAATTTATGAGTTATGTTGCTGTAATTTATGAGTTATGTTTATCTAAGACAAGATATAAAATCTAAGATTAGATATTAAATCTTCATTCCCATTGCATGCGCGCTTTCTTCTGGTTTTCGTGTCAACTGAGTCCACTCGCCTGATGCTGGTTCCGTGTATGATTCTTCTATTTTGGTCTTCTCCCACTACATAAATTCAGACTCGCATTGAATGACGACAAGTATCTCACTCCTGAATCAACAAAATAAGCTAGATATATAAGAAGAGTATTTACAGTAACCACTACTACTCCACAATTTAAAAACTATCCGAGAGCTTCAAAAGATTGGAATACAAAACTACTCAACCTTTTAGACTCACCGCATGCTATTTATTCCAGAGCATCTGGCTCTTCTATTTGTTCCCATCCCGTTACATATGTTCTGGACTTGACTGAAACTAAGCTTTCAATGTAACAATCTTCTCGGTATAAGAGTATCGAACTAGGAATGTATGTTTTCGTAACCATGTCACGTTCATATTGATAAGCACAATCATCACCAAATAGAATCTCACCGCTCTTAAAGAACCACATAAACTCTTAAAGATCAAACAAGAGAGAGGAGAACATAAACACGGAAGCGTAAAAGACTACATTGATATTAATCTTGGTGGAATACAATCTATTTGATATTTTTGATTGTTTGATTCTTTCTTTCTTACTTACTTATAAATGAATACAACATGCCTATTTATAGGCTACAAAAGAAGAAGAGAACTATGCCTATGGAGGCTAACAACTATGCCTTTGGAGGCTAACAACTATGCTTATGGAGGCTAACAACTATGCCTTTGGAGGCTAACAACTATGCCTATGGAGGCTTACCAAACCAACTACTAGACAATCTAGTATTCTTGTTTGATTTGTCTAACTCTAGAACACTCATTTTACACATGTTAATTGTCTAACATTGACTCTAGACATCCTAGATATTTCTAGGTTAATCTAGATAGGTGTGAACACTTGACTAAGTTGGTGTTGAATATTCAACACTCCCCCTCAACACCTACTTTCCAACTTCTCTTTATCTTAGACGTTTCGGTCCCCTTCATAGTTTAAGGATGCTTCGGTCCTCTTCATAGTTTAAGGACGTTTCAGTCCTCTTCGGAGTTTAAGGATGTTTCGGTCCTCTTCATAGTTTAAGGACATTTCAGTCCTCTTCGGAAGTTTAGGGACATTTCGGTCCTCTTCGGAAGTTTAAGGACATTATTGTCCCCTTCGTAGTTTAGGGAAATTTCGGTCCTCTTCGGAAGTTTAAGGACATTATGGTCCCCTTCTTAGTTTAGGGACATTTCGGTCCTCTTTGTAGTTTTAGAACATACGGGTTCCATCGTAGTTTAGGGACATTGCGGTCCTCTTTGTAGTTTTAGAACATACGGGTTCCATCGTAGTTTAGGGACATTGCGGTCCTCTTCGTAGTTTTAGAACATACGGGTTCCATCGTAGTTTAGGGACATTGCGTTCCTCTTCGTTTCAGTAAAATACTTCTTGTACTCTTTGGACAACTCATAGGATTTTCACCCACTTTTGTTGTTCTCTATCTCATCACCACTTGGTGATTGCTTCCATTTCTTCACAATCTTTTTGTTGTTTCTTCTTCTCTTCTTCTTTTGTTCCGGTCATGCTTTTGTTGCGAAAACCTTCACACTTCTTTGATTTTTTTTTTAAGATTCTCTCACAATCTTTCATTTCGTCAAGCTTCTGCCACAAGCTCTAACTATTCTTCTTCTTGCTATATTTTTGTTACAATTTTGCCACGCTATCCAGATTTGCCACATTTCTGAATTCGTAATAGATTTGCAACGCTGTGACAATTATTGTCACACTTATGTTTCCCTGATCATCCTTGCATTTAAACAAACATCTTGTCTGCATCTTCTCTATTTTCTTTGAGGCTTTCATCCCATCTTCGAATCACCTTAACTTCTTATTTGTTTCGAATTTTTCTTCAGGTTCTACGGCATTTGCGAACCCAACATTTTTTTTTTTCTTGTCTGCCAGTGAGATGGACGTTTGGTGTGTCGGTCACATCATGAAAAGAGAGTTGAATGTCACTTTCTCACTGGCAATCTCCTTTTTTTTTTTTGCTTTCTGCTGCATGCGCGACTATCCATCTCCAACTCCATCGACCACCATGTATCATCATGGAAACATTCTGTTTCTCTCGACACAACATCATGTTCTTCTTCCTTCAATGGTTAATTCAGCACTTGTTCGAATCTCCATCGGTGGAAGAATTCATTACAGCAGCAACACCTCAATCCACTCTTATTGCTCAACCCATTTCATTCCTTCATCTGTTGGCAGCAGCATCATCATTGTTGGGAGTGGAAGCAACAGCAGTCTCCGTTCTCGAGCTCCAATAGTATCATCACTGTCCCAGAGAAACACCGGAAACAACAACCACCGTATCTTCCATGTTTCTTCCTTCTCGAGCTCTAAAGCAGCAGCACCTCTGAGAACCATTCAACTGCATGTTCTCGAGCTTTCTTTATTCATCTTCTGCCATTGCTCGTGTTCTCTCAAGCTCGACCATCTTCATCTACTCATCTCCCACTTTCTTTGTCTGCCATCGCATGGGATTATTACTTTCTCATTTTTTTTATATATATTTTTTTTTTATTTTTTTTTATGCATGTGCTAACAGCCCATGCTTTTCACGTTCTCTTCTCTTTTTAATTTTTTCTTTTCTTCTTTCAACCATGTTGTCTCTTCTTTTCTCCACGTGCATGCGTATGCCATCACGTTCTTTCCATCATCGTCAACAACAGCCGAGTTCCCTTACTGCGTTCTCATCGTCCCTGGCATTCACCGTCATTTCCAGTTTTGTTCTCGTTGTCAACACCTATCATTTCTAGCATGTTTCCAGCTCGAGCTCGTCTTTCCCATCTCTTTTCATTATTGCCTCGGACTAAGCTCCATCATTACTTCCAACAACTCTCGATCACTCATGCTCGACTCCATCTCTGCCCAGCAAACCATGGCAGCAGCAAGTCTTCACATCTTGCTTCATCATCAATGCCAACACCGACCAATTCTACAGCCACCATCCAGCGAGAACATAGCTTCGAACTTCACTGCCACCTATCATAGAAGCATCTACGATCACCATGAATCACCGAGTATATACAGCCAATGCCTCCATTACCAGCATCTTTTAGTCACAGCAAGCTCACCATTTCGTCGTCAGTGACCATTGATGATGATCATCATCACCGAGCCATTGCTTTTCATCGAGCTTAACAGATCCATCTCGAGCTCTATCTCCTTCCGTTACTGTCGTTGTTACCAGCACAACGAATTCCATCACGAGCTCTGAACTTATCCCAGAACACCATAGCTTCTCCGTTCAACTGCCAAGCTCGTATAACTCCATGAACGCAGCAACACCACTATCATCACAACGGCTGGGTAAGAAACATTAACCTTGTCATCCACATGATATTCCATAGTCAAATTCGAGTCTGACCCTTTGTTCATTGATGAAGTAGATGCCATTCTCGCCTTAAGTTCATCCCCATCAGTGTGTTTGTGCACATCGTTTCTTATGGTTTCTTGAACATCCAACTGATGGAAGTTACATGCTCCTTCTCCCTTTTTCACAGGGAAAACAAAATAGTTTTGACCGGTTGAATCTGTTATGCGACTGCACTTTCCAGCATCACAACGACACATTGGGTATGAAGATTCTGAAGAACATTGCGCTGTTTTTGCATTAGTAGTAGTTATTTTCTCATCACTCAGTTTGAGTCTGCCGATTGGAGAAAGTATTTTGTCGTAAGCCATTGAATCCAATCTGACATTACACTCCTTAAATGGCAACTCTGACCCGTATTTTGACGATACATGAGGGAGAACTTATTTTAGTTTATTACCACCATCTCCAATTTTGTATTCTTCATTTGCTCTATTGGTCTCCTCTTGGCCACCATATGTCAATTTAGGAGTCTCCAGCCACTGCTTAAAACCACAACAAGAACTTATACGCTAACAACCATGAATTTTCTGAGTTTCTCTAACTCTCTTCCTCTCCTCTCTCTTCCTCTAACCTCGCTCTGATACCATCTTAAAGATCAAACAAGAGAGAGGAGAACATAAACACGGAAGCGTAAAAGACTACATTGATATTAATCTTGGTGGAATACAATCTATTTGATATTTTTGATTGTTTGATTCTTTCTTTCTTACTTACTTACAAATGAATACAACATGCCTATTTATAGGCTACAAAAGAAGAAGAGAACTATGCCTATGGAGGCTAACAACTATGCCTTTGGAGGCTAACAACTATGCTTATGGAGGCTAACAACTATGCCTTTGGAGGCTAACCAAACCAACTACTAGACAATCTAGTATTCTTGTTTGATTTGTCTAACTCTAGAACACTCATTTTACACATGTTAATTGTCTAACATTGACTCTAGACATCCTAGATATTTCTAGGTTAATCTAGATAGGTGTGAACACTTGACTAAGTTGGTGTTGAATATTCAACATAAACCTCAAATACTTATTTATAATTGTTGCATCTTTCACAATATGTCGTCTAGTCCAAGATTCTGAAACACCATAAGTTTGCATCACCCATATTTCAGCACGAATGCGATCATTCACAACAGATAAACAAAGACACCCTTCCAACACCCCTAAACTATGAAATTCAAGGTGGTTCTCCAAAGGTTCTATTGGCAGTTTCACTTCATCGAATATCTCGTTACTGATATCCAGAGAGACTAGAACAATATCACAAGAGTCTTTCATTTCGGTCAACCAATGAAGATATCCGTTAAGTACCACTCCTGATGGTTTATTGGAATTAAATTCATACGGTATATTTTTATTAACTGTCCTCCATGAATTTGATCCTAGAGAATACACTTCGAACAGACTTTCAAAATTATTACCAGCTAATAACTTGTAATCGTTACTCTTGTAATCATAACCAAATGCAACCATATGGAAATCATGCATATGTTTACTAGATTTTGGTAATTCCTTGTACTCCCTTGTGGATGGATTCCAAAGACAAAAGAACTGATTATCGTACCTTAGGCAAACCAGACCATCACAGCAACCCATAAATTCAACATAACGTTTCGGTTTGAATGGGTAATCAAGTTCCACCGCATCTTCAAGTAATTGATTCGTCGACAATAACGACCCTAAAGAATCGTGGTCTATGCAGTAGAATAGACTCGAGTAACTCCCCGTCTTATTTTTATACCCCTTTAAGAAGAAGATTACGTTTGTTCCCTCGGAAAGTAATTTGAAGGTGCATTCTAGTAAAATCAGTGCTAGAAATTAGAGAAAACCGTGTTTTGCAAACACACTTACAAACTAATAAGGATTTCACTGGCACCTTTAATAAAGTTTCAAAGTAGATCTCCTCTGGAAAGATTGACATTGTTTCTCCTTAGTATAAACCATGTCTTGCAAAACACTCTTAAAACTTAAAACTTGGACTCTACGAAACCTACAAAATTGGCAGGACTCGGAAACTTGAAACAACTAACAAAACTTACCCAAAATATAAAGTGTGGAATTAAACTACGGAGAAAAATTACAAAATTTACCCAAAATAATTACGTTTGAAGTGGTCGATTGTCTAGTCACATCCCCTACCCATGTCGGAGGGTTGAGGGTTCCAGCCATTGTGGACTTCTGAATGTCATAGATGGGTTATGGACTTACGGTCAGCTTGTGGCAAAGAACGAATCATTGTTCACCACTAACTACGTTGAGAAACAACGATAAGAATAGAGTTTTGTGTTTTCTCTTGCTTTGCTTACAGTGTCTGTATGGCTAAATCCATGTGTTGAGCTAGCGAGATCCAGCCGTAGATTGTAATTCTTTTAATCTTATTTGACAAAAGGCCAAACAGAGAGAACTTGGAATGTTGGATTATATTGAAAACAAGGTCTTTTTATGCCCGTGCAAAATGCACGGGCTAGTTCATCGATTTGCCTTCGAGGAATTTACAGCATCCAAACATTTTGCATGCAAGACAGAATTATCATTGTCTATTGTCTGATCGTTAATTAAATTAAATGAATCAAACGAATGAAGTAAATGTATTCAAAATCATCCAAAAAACAGTTAATAGATAATCGGTAAGTGGCTCTACACGTTTAAGGAATTTAGATGATTATTATTCTGTCCATTCTTACTTTCAATTCTACTATAAGTCTCCAGTAGAGAAGTTAAATATTAATGAAAATTCAACCATCAATTCAAACGAAAAAGGCAGATTCAAAGACTTAAACAGTTAAACCCATAAGCTAATGATTATGTTTCATGAGAGGTGTTCCAAAGTAAGAATATCTACAATAAATTACATATTACTTCTACTTCCTTCGGTGCATTTATTTACCTTTGATTTAAGGCCTGACAACTGCTAGAGCAACGTATGTATCTTCCCAGTCCCAACCTCCAAACCATGCTATCTTGTGCTGGAACCCTTGCCACTATTAGTTCCAAGCACGGAATCAGTTTCTTGTGAATGCCCTTCTTTTTCTTTTTCTCTTTAGGAAATTTCACCTCCTCGATCACAACATGATTGTTTCCTTTTGTCCTTTGCGGTACCTAAGAACACAGAATATTCATTTCCTCGACAACAACCTGCAATCTCTTAGGAAACGCCATTTGGTTCGACCGTAGTTGGGTCATGATATAGTTACAACCTTAGTTTCTAGTTGTTTACGGATAAGGAATATTGTATTTCTGCGCATCCACAACACAAAAGTAAGAGTGGAAAACATAAATTATCTGGTTACTGGCAACATACAAACATGTTGTATTTCATTAGATTGGCAAATGTATAAACGTTCTGAGTTATCATCATTCTTAAGCTGCCATCACTTGACCTTGATTCTTATCGACAAAACAACTCATTGAAGTATTTTATCTCAACGCCATGAAACAAACGGACGTCAAGTGGGAAAACCAAAAATTCTAATGAAACCCGTACTGTCTACTATATGCTTATTTTGTACCTGTAGTTGAATCATGATTAGGTTTAACATATGTTTCATTCTAATCAATTGAATGCCCAAAGAAAACTGTTTCTTACAGTTGCTATCGGTGGCCATGAATTATTTTTGGAACCATCTTCCAGTAGCACATAAATGATTGTTTCTGTGACATAGTAAAATGTTTTCTTATGTAATGGTTAGTTTTGTGTACTATAATTATTAGGGAAAATGTTCTTACCAATTTTTTTATTTCACCTTATTCTCTGGATCTTCTAAGTCTTCGTAAATGTGAATTATTTTTGGAACCATCTTCCAGTAGCACATAAATGATTGTTTCTGTGACATAGTAAAATGTTTCCTTATGTAATGGTTAGTTTTGTGTACTATAATTATTAGGGAAAATGTTCTTACCAATTTTTTTATTTCACCTTATTCTCTGGATCTTCTAAGTCTTCGTAAATGTAAATCTCCGTTATGGAGTTTCAAATTTCAAACAGTTCAGTGCTTGATTTGAATATACCCGTTAACATTGGATTTCAAGAGAAATCAGCTTCTGCAGGGGCATGTAGATTTTCTCTGAAGCTGCGTATATGCAACAGTTTGTTTTTGTTGAAAAACATTAGTGTCCACGAAAAGAAGCATCTTCACCCATTCCTGTAATCCTGTCATCAGGTTATTTGCAATGATTCGAATCCCTAGGGGATTCTAACATCGATAAAAAAATTGTTCGGGAAAAGAAGTAGCATGCGATGTCTTGCGAAGTATGCACACTGATGCCATTTCGGCAAAATTTGTAAAAGAGAAACATAAACGAAAGACGGGGCGGAGATTAAGAAATTTGAAAAGAGAAGGAAAAAGTTACGTACATGCGTGATGTTTTCAGAAATTTGCATAAATGTTTCTGGATTACTTGAATCATACCTGAGAGAGAATAAGAGAGTGTGTATCAGGTTATTCCATTATCAACTTGCTCGTATAAGTGAACATAATTTCTTTTCTAAGACCCTATTAAGACCAATAATCATATGAACGAAAAAATTTGTACTCTACATGAAACATAATAAATCACCCAGCATTATCGGATAATATCTGACAATTCAGATCTTAATCATGTTTTGGACTGGATGATTCTTGAATCGAAGAGATGATGGAGGAAATGTTAAACAGGCAACAACTAAAAACCAACACAAATAAACAAAAACAGTTTTCCAATTAAAGGCATGAATTTGTTACCTCTGAGAAACCAAAGAGCGGCTACATTAGAGATCCGAAGTGGAAAGATATTCGACATCCGTTATTTATGCAATTCAAGAGTCGTAACTGAAAGAGAACTCTTCAAATGGAGAAGTCTAAACCCAAAAGACAGACCCTATCGTATAGGTTTAGTTAACCACTAAAGTCGTGTCTTTCCGACTTTTCGTACTTAAACAAACAGACGCATCTCATCGGCCATCATTACATTCAAACAAATTGATTCCCCCACGTGGCAACGTAAATTTTGAGAAAAAATGAGGGTTAATGTGGTGCTGACACATCAGCATAAACATTCTCCTTTATATAATAAGGAATTGATTGATTGATTAGTGACGATTTATTTTGTAAGATGTATTGCTAGTTAAGACTGGGATGCGAAAGAGGATTACAGGCTTTGTGACCCGTGTTAGCGGTTAGCACGCCGTCTTCTTCAACTTCCTCTTCATTGGAGTCCTTTCCGATACCTCTATAACTTGTTCTTCTTCTCCCATTACATAAGTACGAGACTTGAGTGAAACTAAACTTTCAAAGTAATACTCTTCCTCCCATTACCAAAAGTATGAATGTTCCAGGGTCGAAGAGCTGCCTTAACATTTTGCAAAGATTTCACAAATCTAAAAGCATTAGAACCAGACACATCCACATCCCAATTGTCATTTATGATATCCCTACAAGAGTTATCCATAAGCCAACATCTGTTGAATCTAAGAGGCTATCTAGTAGGATTATCATCCCTAGAACTAACTAGAAGAATATGAGCATGATCACTACCAACAGCCAATAAATGATACACAATAACATTAAGAAAGAAATTCAGCCAGTCAGAATTAGCTAAAGCTTTATCTAACCTTTCTAGAATTAACCTATCACCACTTCTCCTACTAGCAAAATTGATAGAATAAGAGGTTTTGGAGATTATTATTTGATGATCCGATGGTGTCCTCTTATAAGCCCTCAAAATCAAATCCTGAAACCCATTCCCGGATTTCTCCCATAGATTTTCACGGTTATATACCCAGTCACGGCCCAATATAAAAGATACTTCTATGACAATTTTTGGATCAAAATGTGGAAGCCCAAGTTCATATTTCTTCTTCAGTATTACTTCACAGTCAAAAGATTCAATCACAAAAACAGAGAAATCGATTTTTTTTTTTTTTTTTTAAATATTAGAAACAATCAATAGATAGTGAGATGAGAAATCGCAACTAATATAGGGGGTAAACCTACATCGCTGATTCGGTTAGGGGGAAAAACTCAAAAACCTTTAAATATTAGCTTTTCTTTGATTCTCCTCTTGATCCTGCATATAGTCATCGACAAGCTTCCTTAATGTGAATAATGTATCACCAGTCATCATTTCAAGATCCAGCTCGACCTCATCATCATCAGTGTGCATAGTACTTTGTTCTGTTAGGAATTCAGTCAGATATGACGGGAAGTCTCTACTAGATTGCAAATCCTCAGTAATAGATTGCAAATCTTCAGTCAATTTACGTAGTTCCACGTAAGTCATTTTCCTCTCATGATCTGGAGATGAGATTTTCATCTTTTTTGATGGTGGAACAGATTTGTAAGCTTCTGAGTCTCTATCAGCATCCAGTTGCAAAGGGACTGGTTGAAGTTCATTCTGGATTGCTTTCCACCTCGCTTCAAAAAAAGTTATAAGCTCACCAGCCATTGTGTGGACATGATGCCCAGGAGGGTTATACCTCATTGCATTAGAGAATGTGAGCCTCACATCAGCACAAAATTTCAACGGATTCGAATACTCACCCTTAGCAATCTTACTCTTAACCGTGCCCAAATCCATTGGATGCTTGATACGCGTAACATAATCTGGAATGTTCAACTTCACAATGTCCACTGGAGAACTGAAAACAAATCCATATGGATGTTTCATCAAACGTTTCAGAAGTAGTTCACATTGCTTCATTAACTGCGAACTGGAAGTGCTAGATGTAGAAACATGCTTCTTATTCTGAAATGTCTCATGATTACCTCTCTTCCTGTCTGCAACTGTCTGGCAAGTCAAATTCAACAAGTGCTTGATATTCAAATAATTTGCAGCCAAAATAAGATCAAGCAATGTATCTTGATCGACTTCAACAAACTCCGCATCCCATTTCTGAAGCTCTGGATCCTCAACTTTACCATAATCCCCTTTAGGAATATCACCAACATGTTTCTTGCAATATTCAAGAACTTTAGTCAAAATATTGCTTGTCACATTGGGTAATGGAATCCCGTCTTCAATCATATGCTTGATAGTTTGAGATTGAAGAGCAACAGCTTCTTCAACATCAAAAGTTACTCCATCAGAACTCCTCAAGGTTACCATCTTTGAAGTCGACATGACCAATCAAAAAAAAAAAAACAGTTTGTCTGAAAGTAAGATTGGTTGAGCAGAGAAAGAAAAGCAGACAGTGAACGTGAGAATTCAATACCTATATGCGAATATATATAGACTTTATTTATGCGAACCCAAACTTAAGGATTACTATTTTTGGGAACGGCAGAAGCTTTCTTTGTTTAGGAAACGTCTGCTATATTTTAGTGATACCTAGGCACAAGCTAATCGAAATTGTGCATCCACGAGTTGGAGCCTATATTGTTTCTGAAACTTATGACTATCCAGCAAAGAGGAATTTGCAAACGTGATCATTGAGAGTGACAATTTATAGCTCATCCATATCTTAATAAATGAGGTTTTGGCATGATAGAAGAATTCCAAGACTATCTTCAACGCCTCAGCTCTATTCAATTGTGGAAATTGAATTTTTGTCCCTTCTTCTGATGGGCTTTCACAAATATCCCTAACAGACTTTACAAATGTCCGTGATGGTATAATTGAAATATTTTTAAAGAATATAATTTGCATACTCCCGTATTTAGCCTTATTCTATCATTTTTGTTCTTATTCATTTCCTATAGAAAAAAGATTTCATCGCTTCCTCCACCACCACAGCCAGCACCACCACAATCTGCGCCACCACCTCCTTCGTCACGTCCGCCACTATATCAACAGATCTATCATGATTTATGTTCAATCATGTTTTTCTTCCTCTTCTTCTTCAATGAGTTCCATCGACAACATCAGTTTGTGAAGATTTGTTCTGAATCCATGGGGAAAAGTAGATGAAAATCATCAACAACAACTGAAATCAAAGATTCTCAACAAAAAATGAATCGACATATAAGTATAATATCTCCTTTTCGTTCTAGCCCAATCGATTAACTTATCTATCTTGAATTTTATTTTAATGATGTTGATAACCTAATAGCTTCGATTTTGTCTCGATTTTTATTTCTGGTACATAGTCATAGTTTAGATTTACATTAGTTTCATCTTAATCTCGCTTATGAGCTAAAATTTTCGAAAATTTTCACCATATTTTTTTAGGGTTCTTGAGTAAAAGTTGAATATTGTAATAATTATCGAAAATATAAAAGAAGATTTGAACTCAACTTACCTTAATCTTTATTACCCGTAGAATCGATTTGGATTTCATACTTATATCTACTAAATGAAACTTATTTTAGTTGTTTGAAATACAACAGATGAAATCTGAAGTACGTATGTAGCTAATTGAAAGTATTGACTTTTAGTTACCTGACAGTATATCAATTATCCCGTAGCTTTTTTTTCAGCAACAAGAAGAGATGGAACTTATCATTGGATGTGTTAGTGGTAGCTTTTTTAGTAGTAGTGAGGGTGGTATTGTTGTTGTTGTTGTTTTGTTGTTTCTATTGAAATTGGTACAAAGTTTGAGTTTATGTTTTATTTACATGGTTCTGATCATGGTGATATGGTGGAGGGGAATGCAGAAAGTGGTTTGAAAAAATTGAAAGTGAGTTTGATTCTTCTTTTGTCCTGTTTTTTTATTTGGGTGTGGAGGTGAATTATTGGATGCAATGCTTAGTTTGATGCAAAAAAAATTGGTGTAAATGTGAATGGTAGTGGAGGAATTGGGATTGGATTATGGTAGTGGCAGTTTTTGGCAATTCTGCTTGATGGTGGAAGGTTATTGGTTCGGGTGGCCTTAGAAAGTTTTAATTACAACTCTGTATTTTGATATGTCTCCCTGAAGTTCTCTTCCGTCTTTGTGGCCTCACTCTCTAACAGTAACAGATTATCTAATGTTCTTTGTAGGGAGTATGGATTTAATGGTTTCTGGCGTCCCACTAAAGAAAAGTGTGGCAGGTGTTTCAGTGGGTATGATTAGTGAAGTTCACCCCACTAATAGTTCGATGAACAATTACCGAATGCTGACAGATTTATCAGTAAGATCTCTCTTGGTCTTTTTATTTTGGTCTTATCTTCATTAGAGGTAATCGATCATACGCATTGAACTTGAAAAATGATATCTCGCATCTGGAATTTGGTTCGCTAAAAGAAATTCAGTATTACGATATATTTGATTCTTTAAGAATGGAAGTCACGACTTAACTTTTTGTGGTTTCAAACAACTCTTTTTTTGTTTTTTATTTGGATCTACATAGATGTAAAAACATCTATATAGATATGAACTTCAAAGTTGCAGGCTCGGGGATGGAATTACTGCAATTCAGTTGGATGTAAATGTAGCTTGCATTCCTTTAGGTATTATCTGTGAGTGCAGGTGAAAATGCATATGTGTTTAATAAGTTCGATATTAGGTTAGATACTTCACTAATGCGGATTTACTGTCGTATTAGATGAACTTTTGGCTTTTGAAAAGTGAGAAACAAACATTTTGTACAGATCATACAACCATCTTCATTGTAAAAAATATTTTTGGACTTCAGTTTTTATGAGATCAACTCATGTTGTTGATCCCATTTATGGATCAACTACGGTTGTTGATCCCATTTTTCATGGATCAATTACGGCTGTTGATCCCATTTTATGGGATCAACTCCTAATGTTGACCCCATTTCCTTTGATTAGTATAATTATGCTTGGTTTTCATAGATGTAATTTTCTTCCAATGTTGAACTTGTGGTGCAATGGTAGCATGACTTGACTCCATGTCAGATGATGCGTGTTCGACTCAAGCCAAGTTCACTCCATTTACATGGATCAACTTTCATTGTTGATCCAATTTAGTGGATCAACTACCATTGTTGATCCCCTAAACTGGATCAACAATGAAAGTTGATCCTTTTTTTTGGATCAACTACTGCTGTTGATCCCATGATTTGGATCAACTTCTACTGTTTATTTTTTTTTTCTTTTTGGATCAACTACTACTGTTGATCCCCTAATTTGGATCAACTTCTATTTTTGATCCTTTTTTCTTTTTGGATCAACTACTGCTGTGGATCCCCTAATTTGGATCAACTTCTGCTGCTGATACAAAATATCTAAAACCAGTGGTGGTGGCGGCGTCAGAGGTGGTGACGGTAGCGAACTGATGGCAGCGTTAGTGGTGGTGGCAGACTGGTGGTGGTGGTGGTGGTGCAATAGTGGTTGGTGGTGGAAAACTGGTGGTGGTGGTGGAGTTAGTGGTGGTGGCAGAATGGTGGTGGACTGGTGGTGGTGGCAGTGGCGGTGGTGGACTGGTGGTGGCGTAAGTGGTGGCGGCGGCGGTGGTGGCACAATAGTGGTGGTGGCATCAGTGGTGGTGGCGGAAAGTTGGTAGTGGTGGCGGAGTGGTGGTGGTGGTGCAATGGTGGTGGAGTGGTGGTGGAGGTTGGTAAGTGGTTGTCATTGAAGGTTGGTGACGGAATGGTAATTGAATGTTGATGGTGAGGGTATTAATGTAATCTAATTTTAAATGGATAAGGTTATTAAAAAGTAGGGACATATTTATTGTTGTATAAGGATATATTTATTGATTGTCAAAAGTAGGGACATATAAATAATATACCTAATTCAATTTGCTCATATCGAACTAGAAGCCAATACAGCGGAACATGTCCTGGCTTAACCCTAGTTGCCAGGTCATTAGGTTCCGCTGTTATTCTATTCTTTTTTCTTTTATGAGAGCAAAAAATAAAAAAAAATAAAAAATTACGGACCATTTTAGCTTGTGCTCCGGTGTTTTTGGGTTCCTATCAATACTCTCCCGTATTCTTTAAAATAAAATCGGAGGTCCGCCACACCCTCTCCGGGCACGGCCACATAGCACCGATACTGTCCCCACTTGACCACCTTGAGGTTAGGTGTGGGGTTTTCATCCAAAAGGCCTCGGTACTATGTAGGGAGAGTGTCTAACTTATATATCACCATATAGAACTTGTCTTCCTCCATGTGGGACTATCCTTAGCTATCCCATGTGTGACTCACATGTGTGTATTTGAGCCACACAACTCCAACAATCTCCACCTTGGCGAGAATACAGACCACCTCGCCACCTCCGTCCGTATGCTACCAATCGAACAATGATTACTGCCACCAGATGCTCTTGGAACACTTCTCATACTTTGAGCTTACCGGCTCCACCTGTGACCTTCTGACTACCGGCATTCCATAACAACTCTTCAACCCGACTCCCGGCAGCTCCACCTTGCTATGATACCAATTTTTTATAACCAATGGCTCTTCCAAGCACAATCAATCAAGAATTGAAATAGAAATGAAATCAAAAGTAAAAGAAGCACACACAACACAAGGATTTATAGTGGTTCGATCAAGATGATCTACATCCACTTTGGAAGACAACGATAACGTTTGCACTATGATTTGAACAATATTACAAGAGTATAAACTCCTCTCAAGAACAAGACCTTCTCTACCTCTTACTCTCTTTATTAGCATACATTACTCTTTCTCTCGTTTCTCACTGATGATTTACAATGGAAACTATATAAGGCTTTATATAGGATCAACGATACTAAATGTCGACATAAAGCACAACTAGCAGCATAATGGGAGATCCACTAAGTTAGTGGTTGTCACATTGAGTGAGTGATCCACTAAGTTAGTGATCGACATCATCGAAGTCACCACATAGTGATAGACAGCAAGGAAGTCACCACACCAAGAGGGTTCCACTTAGTGGTAGCCATGATTAAAGTGTTTAATCATTCAAGACACATACTACAAATCTCCACCTTGACTTGAATACCATCACCACTTATCATCATCGTCTTCGCTCAGCCCCTCAAGGGCTCTCAACACCTGTTGACACCAACCAAGTCCAAGCATTGCTTGAACTTGATACTTGGAACCGGCTTCGTCAACATGTCCGCAGGGTTATCCGTTGTAGGAACCTTTAGCATCGTTATCCTACCTTCCTCAACTACATCCTTGATAAAATGATACCTGACATCGATGTGCTTCGTTCTCTCATGATACATCTGGTTCTTGGTCAAGTGAATGGCACTTTGACTGTCACAGAACAAAGTTGCATTCTCTTGCTTGAAACCCAAATCACCAACCAAACCCATCAACCATATACCTTCCTTCACTGCTTCCGCGGCTGCCATGTACTCTGCCTCAGTCGTAGACAATGCAACTGTGCTTTACAAAACTTACCTCCAACTGATAGTACTACCACACAATGTAAAAGTCTAACCTGTAAATGACCTTCTTCTATCAAGATCACCTGCATAATCAGAATCAACATAACCCACAACATTCGTCGAATCACCATAATGTTTATCAAACACTAAACCAACATCTGTACTTCCCCTTAGATACTTTAAAATCCACTTTACAACTTGCCAATGAGCCTTCCCGGGACTTCCCATGTATCTACTTACCACACTCACATCTTGTGCGATATCCAGACTTGTACTAACCATATCATACATGATGCTACCAAGTGCGCTTGCATATGGAACTCGAGACATATACACTTCCTCATCTGCAGTTTGAGGTGATTGCTTTCTAGAAAGTTTAAAATGAGCTGCCAAAGGAGTACTTACTGGTTTTGCATCTTTCATACCAAACCGCTCCAACACCTTCTCGATGTAATCCTTCTGGGACAAATGCAACTTGCCTTCAACTCGGTTTCTGTGAATCTCCATGCCCAATATCTTCTTTGATACGCCCAAATCCTTCATCTCAAACTCACTACTCAACTGCACCTTCAGATTCTGTATCCCTGACATGTCTTTGCAAGCAATCAACATATCATCAACATATAAGAGTAAATACACAAATGAACCATCTTGGAGTTTCCTATGATATACACAACTATCATACTTACTCCTGTCATATCCATTTACCACCATAAACGAATCAAAACGTTTATACCACTTCCTTGGAGATTGCTTCAAACCATACAAAGATTTCTTCAACAAACATACATGGTCTTCTTTGCCAGTAACTTCAAACCCTTTTGGTTGTTGCATATAAATACGCTCTTCCAAATCACCATGAAGGAAAGCCGTCTTAACATCTAGTTGTTCCAATTCTAGATCTTTCAAATCAACTATAGCAAGCAATGTTCTAATAGAACTATATTTAAAAACAGGAGAGAATACCTCATTGTAGTCAATGCCTTCTCTTTGCGTAAACCCCTTTGCCACAAGCCTTGCCTTGTACCTTGTTCCTTCACCATCTAAAGTACCTTCTTTCTTCTTGAAAACCCATTTGCTTCCAACAATCTTCTGTCCTTTTGGTCTTGCAACTATCTCCCATGTGTCATTCTTGTCAAGAGACTCAATTTATTCAATTGCAGATGCTCCCCATTCTGATGATTCTTCACCACCGATTTCTTCTTCATAGGTTCTTGGATCATCCCCATCTATGCTCTCACCCACTGCAAGTGCATACACAACCAAGTTAGCATGGCCATATCTCTGAGATGGTCTAACTTGCCTCCTCTCTCTGTCTCTTACAAGATTGTACTGATGATCTTGTGCTTCTTCTTCCTGGGCAGGTTCTTGCACAATATCTCGATCATCATCATCGGAAACAACAGTCTCATTGTTTCCTTGAACTTGCACCTCAAGTTCCACCTGGTCACCAAGCTCCACCTTATCACTAACACCCTCTTCAGCTCTTCCATCTAGTTCTTCATTCTTTGGCTTCAACATCGATTGCTCATCAAATTTCACATCTCTGCTAATAAGAAACTTGTTTGATCTTTCTGCAGGACACCATAACCTGTAGCCTTTCACGCCCTTTGCATACCCAAGAAATATACACTTCTTTGCTCTAGGCTCTATCTTCCCCTCATTCACATGAGCATAGGATGGACATCCGAATATCTTCAAGTCTTCATAGTTAGCATGCGAACCTGTCCAAACTTCATTTGGAGTCTTGCACTCAATGGCAGTCGATGGAGATCTGTTCACTAAATAAGCAGATGTGTTTGCTGATTCTTCCCAAAATTGCTTTGGTAACCCGGCATTGGAGAGCATGCACCGTGCCTTCTCCATTATGGTTTTGTTCATCCTTTCTGCAACACCATTTTTCTGTGGTGTTTTTCTGACTGTGCGGTGTCTCACAATCCCTTTCTCCTTATAGACATCATTGAACTCGCCTCCACAAAATTTCAAACCATTGTCTGTCCTCAAGCACTTGATTTGTCTTCCGGTTTGCTTCTCAAGCATAGTCTTCCATTGCTTGAACTTGACAAAAGTTTCATATTTGTGTTTAAGTATGAATACCCATACTTTCCTTGAGAAATAATCAATGAACGTCAACATATATCTACCACCACCTTGTGAATCGACCCAAGAAGGACCCAAAAGATCAGAATGAATATAATCCAGAATACCCTTGGTGTTATGAATAGCTGTACTAAACTTGACTCTACACTTTTTTCCAAAGACACAATGTTCACAGAAATCAAGCTTGCCTGTTTTATGACCACAAATCAATCCATGCTTGCTCAAAACAGCCAATCCCCTCTAGCTCATATGCCCTAGCCGCATATGCCACAACTTGGTAGTATCATCATCAGAACTTGAAGAACATACAGATGCATCACCCGTCACAGTAGTACCTTGCAGTGTATAAAGACCATTAATTCTCTCGCCCTTCATAATTGTAAGACTTCCTCTTGAGACACGAATAACTCCACCTTCACCTTGATACTTGCATCCATTTGAATCAAGCGTACCCAAAGAAATCAGATTTCTTCTCAAGTCCGGAACATGCCTAACCTTAGTTAGAGTCTTCACCATACCGTCATACATCTTAATTTGAATTGTACCTACACCCACCACTTTACAAGTGACATTGTTTCCCATAAGAACTTTACCACCTTCTCTAGCTTGATAAGTAGTAAACCACTCTTTATGAGAACACATGTGAAAAGTACACCCCGAATCAAGAATCCACCCATTCTCCAAGCTTTCGGTATGAACCGTAAGAACCGTTCCATTATCACTTTCTTCTTCAACATTTGCTGCGGTGCCTTGGTTTGAATTCTTCTTAACATTCTTCAATTTTGGACAATCCTTCTTGAAATTCCCCTTTTCCTTACAATGAAAGCAATATAATTTACCGGATTTTGATTTAGACCTTGACTTTGATCTACTCCTATCAAATCCTCCCTTTTGGTTTCCTCTTCCTCTAACAAACAACCCATCTCCCGAATTATCTTTACCATCAATACCCGTCTTCTTTAACTCCTTAGAGTTCAAAGCCGCTTTAACGTCTTCCATGGAAATTGTGGTTTTTCCATACATTACGGTATCAACAAAATTATCATAAGATGGTGGTAAGGAACAAAGCAAACCCAAATCTTGGTCTTCATCTTCAATTTTGACCTCAATATTTGCTGAATCCAAGAGAATTTTATTATAATCATCAATATGATCTATAATAGACATTCCTTCATGCATTCTAAGAGTATGTAATTTTTTCTTCAGATATAAACGATTAGTTACAGATTTAGTCATATACCTCTTCTCCAACTTGTTCCATAGCCCGTCCGGTGTCGTTTCCGTCGCAACTTCTCTCAAGACCTCGTTGCTCAAACACAATAAAATTAATCCATGTGCTTTCTCCAAGAGCTCATCATTTTCCTCATCCTTCAATGTTGTTCCAAGAGCCGTTTTCCCTTTCAAAGTTTTCACCAAACCTTGTTGCATTAAAACAGCCCTCATCTTTAGCTTCCATAAATTGAAATCATTCCTTCCATCAAATTTCTCAATCTCATACTTTGCCGCCATCGTAGATCGTTTTTACCCGGAGCTCTGATACCAATTTGTAGGACCTCCATGGACCGCCGCACCCTCTTCGGGCACGGCCACATAGCACCGATACTGTCCCCACTTGACCACCTTGAGGTTAGGTGTGGGGTTTTCATCCAAAAGGCCTCGGTACTATGTAGGGAGAGTGTCTAACTTATATATCACCATATGGAACTTGTCTTCCTCCATGTGGTACTATCCTTAGCTATCCCATGTGTGACTCACATGTGTGTATTTGAGCCACACAACTCCAACAAAGTTCAAAATTTCGTTACATAAAAATGTGTACCGTCTTGATTTCATCTTTTTCGGAGATCTTAATAAGTAAGCCATCTCCAAATGAAGCTTACACAGCAGTTGAAGCTTATCTTGCTTATAAAAGAAAGAAACTTGCATAAGGACCGGACATTGTACAAAGAATTGTATACAAGGATGGATAAAAGCTGGGGGTTAGCCCTCTTGTAGACCTGGTTGTGCAACATATCCTCAGCTTTACAAGATCTAGGCTAGTTACTTAGTAGTAGAACAATGACAAAATGTATGATAACGATTTCCTCACTATCTAGTAACAACGGAAGCATCATCATATACACAAACATATTTAAATAATGTTAGAACTTCAAAAGATAGATGATCATTTGAAGCTTTCACAATAAAATAAAAAAAAAAAAAAAAAAAAAAAAAAAAAAAAAAGGATGATCACAGAAAGCATGCTATATACCAACTAGCAAAGATGGGACCAATAATAAAATTGCACAAACTTCAATTCTTATTCATATTAATACTTCTTTATCTTCTTCATTTGGGTCCTCAGTTTCTTCTTTGCTTGGGGTTAATGATTCGTCTCCTAATATAAGTATCAGATTTGAGTGAAACTAAGCTTTCAAAGAAACGCTCTTCCTGGGGCAAGTTAATCGAATTAGGTATGTTTAGCTTTCTAACCATATCAATTTTAGGAAGATATAAAAGTATATCGGCAGAAATGCTCCCAACCAAAATCTCACCACTCTTAAAGGACCATATAGGCCTAAAAGTATTTCTAATTCTTACATCTTTCGTAGTATAACGTTTAGTCCAAGATCCGCGAACTCCATAATTCTCCATCACCCATACTCCAACATGAGCATCAACACTCATGACAATCAAACAGAGGCAGCCTTCCAACACGCTTAAATTACAAGTCGGAAAACCCTTTTCAAATTCTTTTGGTAGTTCAATTTCTTGGAATATCTCTTTGATGATATCCAGAGAGACAACAACATGACCGAAAGGATTTTTCACCCTTCGGGTTAACCAATGAAAATATCCATTAACAAGCACCCCGGATTTTTTGCTAGAAAAAAAAATGAAACTGATAAGGTACGTTTTCAATGGTTTTCCATGAATTTGATCCAAGTGAATAGGATTTCAATACACTTTCAAAGCTACCAGATAATAACTTGTAATCGTTACTCTTGTGGTCATAACCAAATGCAGCTATACTGACATGATGAGTTATATTTGATTTTGGTAATTCCTTGTGCTCCCTTGTGGTTGGATTCCAAAGACATAAGAAATGTCGCCTACCGCAGAACCAAAGGTAAACAAGACCATTACAGCAACCCATAAGTTCAACTAAATAGCCTGAATTACCAAATGATTTGAACGGGTAATCAATTGCCTATGCATATTCAAGAAATCTATCGGTCGACAATAATAACTCAAATGAATCGTGACAGAAGGTGTAAAATTGGTAATGGTTCCTTTTCCAACCATTGCCGTACCCTTAAAGCATGAGATTAGGTTTGTTTCTTTGGATAGTGAGATTAAGATGCATCTTAACAAAATCAGGGCCAGAAATTAAAGAGCACGATGCCTTGCATACACACTTACGTGCGAATAGGGATTTGACTGGTACCTTTAATAAGATTTCAAAGAAAATCTCCTCCGGTAAGCTTGATATTGTTCTCCTTCGACCTTAAAAAAAAACCTTAAACTTCAATATTTTATCATCTGACCCTCTTCTCCCTATATATATATATATATATATGTAGGAATTACTGTTTATTCCACTTTTTCATGACCTAGTTAATGGCTAGTCCACCCATAGAAAACATTTACTCCCTAGTCCAAAAACATGTTTTTGGACTAGATTATTTACTCTCTAGTCCAAAAACTTCGTGGAGATTAAAAAGTGTATTTTCTAAATGCCTAAAACACCCTTCCAAGTCTAATTAGTATCAACACATGTAAATGTTACTAGTAGTATGTTACTACATACTAGTAATATCAATACGGTGATACTACATATTAATATGTAATATACTAGTTGTAACAAAAATATCTTATTGTTACTCATAAATTAGGTAACTACTTTACTATACTAGTAGTAACTAGTATACTAGTAGTATGTAGTATAGTATACTAGTATAATATACTAGAAGTAACTAGTATACTAGTAGTAACACATGTAGTATCAATGCATAACAATTTTTGATATGTAGTATCAATACATAACATACTACATATCAATATGCAGTATCAATATATAACGTACTACATATCAAACATACTACATATCAATATATAACGTACTACATATCAATATGTAGTATCAATATATAACATACTACATATCAAACATACTACATATCAATATATAACGTACTACATATCAATATACTACATATCAATATATAACGTACTACATATCAATATGTAGTATCAATATATAACATACTACATATCAAACATATACTACATATCAATATGTAGTGTCAATATATAACGTACTACATATCAATATGTAGTAGTATCAATACATAACATATTACTATTAGTACTAGTTACTACTAGTATACTAGTATACTACATACTACATATGTTATTACTACATACTACATACTAGTTACTACTAGTATACTAGTATATTACTACATACTACATACTAGTTACTACTAGTATACTACATACTACTAGTATACTAGTTACTACTAGTATACTACATACTACTAGTATACTAGTTACTACTAGTATACTACATACTAGTTACTAGTAGTATACTACATACTACATATTAGTTACTAGTTACTAGTAGTATACTACATACTACATATGTTATTACTACATACTACATACTAGTTACTACTAGTATACTACATACTACATACTACTAGTATACTAGTGTACTAGTAACTATTAGTATACTACATACTACTAGTATACTAGTAGTATGTATTAATATATGAATTTTTATATGTTAGGGTTATTAGAGTAATTTTACTCTTTTCAAAACTTTTTTGGACTAACTAGTAAATGTGTTTTCCCGCTGGACTAGACAGTAAACTGGGTCGGGTTTACTGGACTAAACAACAAATCCCTCTATATATATACACACAAGGGTATGACCCGTTTTAGTTGTTCAAAATTTAGACCGGTTTTAGTTTATGATCGTAGATTCGTACAATGTTTGGTCTCATCTCCTAGATAAAGTCAAAAGAATTACGATACCTTGCCGCCCTTAGTTAAAATAGTCCGCGAGTTACAACACCAAAGGTGTTACTATTTATGCACAAAAACTCAAACAAAACAAATTGTTCACAAAAACCCCATTTAACATAAACTGTTTATATTACCCTTCTAGTTTAAGTCACCCCAATAAAAACAAAAATCAACCCCACCTTTAATTTTTATTATATTATCACCACCAACAACACACCACCGCGCCACCACCACCGCCGCCAGCCACCACCACCGCCGCCGCCCACCACTACCGTCACCGCCGCTGACTCCCACCACCACCGCCACCGCCAATCACCACCGCGCCACCACCACCGCCGTCACCAACCAACACCACCACCACCACCGCCGCCAACCACCACCACCATCGTTCCACCACCACCAGCGATCCACCATCACCACCGTCGCCGCCGCCAATCACCATCGCGTCACCACCACCACCGTCACCAACCAACACCACCACCACCGCCGCCAACCACCACCGCGCCGCCACCACCATCACCTCCACCGACCACCGCCGACGAAGACCACCACCGTCGCCGAGAAACACCACCATTATCACTGACCACCACCACCAACCAGCCGCCACCAACACAAACAATTAATTTCATTGATCAATATTCAACAAAATGAGAAAAAAATGATGAAACCAAACATAAAAAATGATGAAACCAAAAATGGTTTCACCAAAATTAGATGAAACCGAAATTGGTTTCATCATTTTTTTACATATTGTCATTTCACCAACACAAACTTCAATGATGAAACCAAACACACCGACTTCAAAATCAGGCCGAATAAACCGGGAAAAAAATTTAGGTGAAACCAAAATTTGGTTTCATAATAAAAGAAACACAATAAGATGAAACCTACCACCATCGTCAACTGCACCACCCCCATCGCCGCCACAACCACCAGCACCACAACCACCACTACCATTACCTCCTCAACTAAAACTAGTTGAACAAAAAACAATCCACCTGTGTCTCACCATCAAAGATTGGTTTCATACATATCAATATTCAACAAATGAAAAAAATACGATGAAACCTAATTAGGTTTCATCATTTTTCCACATATTGTCATTTCACCAACACAGCTTCTATAATGAAACCAAACCAAAATAAACTAAAATATTCAAAATAAACTCATGGGATTTTGGTAATATAAATAAAATATAAGGAACAAAGATGAGGTTACAAACCACTTCTCTCCTGATATAAATTGATGCATAGGGGATCCAGATTGGATGCTTTCATTTCATGGGGATCAAGATTAATCAAGCCAGGAGTGTCATTAATGGGTCCTGGTGCAATCCCATTGAATCTTATATCATAATCCGTCCCCCACTCCAAGGCAAGTGACCTTGTCATGGCATCGATAAAAATTAGGGATACAAATAACATCTTATGGGTTCGTAATCTTATAAAAATCATTCATTTCATTTCTACAAATTTGACATACAAATAATAACAGCAAAAATTGAAGATAAAATTGGAAATCAAAACATTAATTAAGAATTGGGTATGTTTTTCCAGTTTACCTGAATTCAGAGAGAGGGAAGAGAAGAGACGGGAGAATCAAGAACATATTTGCGTCTACCCATGACAACAACAAAATCTCCATGTCTATAATCTAGCATTGTAAATCCTATTCCACAGATATCAAACACAACAAAAATTCAAACTCATAAACAAAAATTAATTTAAGTAAGGATAAGATTAGATGGAACCAATTTTGGTTTCATTATAAATACGATGAAACCATAATTGGTTTCGTCAGAATTCAACCGCAAGAAAAATTATAAACCATGATTAATTTTGTTTAACCACACCAATAACAAAAACTTGTGTTGGCTTATAAAAAAAATAACTTGAAACTCGCACAAATATTGTAAGGCATGGACACACAGAGGTATCAATATTCAGAACAGGTTCATTCAATTCATTCATTATAGCCAAATCCCAAAAGGTAAGTCATACATGGAAAATAAGGTAAAACTCTACCATGGTAATTCATTGTACTGCGGGTACGTAAGACTCCGACTTGTTAAGATCGGATCATCTTAATTAACGAAGAATAATGGAAATCAATGATATTAACTTGTTAAGCTACACTGTTTATGCTGAGATCAGATCACACACACTAGCAAGTAACAAAAAAATTAAAGGTAATTCTACTGAAAATGAAGCTGAATTCAGTGAAATCCACCAGTAACAACAACATGGATTGAAAAAAATAGGGAATATGGGTTCTTAATTTTATAAAAATCATTCATTTCATTTCTACAAGTTTGACATACAAATAATAACAATAAAGATTGAAGATAAAATTGAAATCAAAACATTAATTAAGAATTGGGTATGTTTTTCCAATTTACATGAATTCCGAGAGATCGAAGAGAAGAGACTGCGAAATCAAGAACAGATTTGCGCCTACACATGATAGCAACAAAAAGCTCCATGTATGCCAAAGCTATTGATCCATTAGTTAAAGAAACTTTCCCTTTCACTATATCAACCTTAAATGGAGACTTCATTTCCACACTTCTTCTGTAAAAACTAAAAAACTGTTGGCCGGCCTCCTGGTTGTTTCAAGTAAAACGACAACTACATACATATGTGAGTTGGAGTATAATATAGGTAGTTGAAGTTTTTTTCATCTCAGGTGGTTTATTTTATAAAACATATGGGTCAACTGTTAAAAAAATATAAAAACAAAATTGGTTTCACCAAAATTAGATGAAACCGAAATTGGTTTCATCATAAATGTACTCTTCAGTATTTCATAATCGATGAAAGTTGGTGAAACTAGGGTGGCACTCTCCAATCCCTAGCAGGTCCAGCACAATTGGAACTATCTTTATGTATGCAAGGAGAATTCTAACAAGGTACTATAAAGCAAAATGAAAGTTTTGTAAACTAAAACTAACAAGAAACGACATGGAGCGAGTGAACAATCTTTCGTAAACATCAAAAGTATCAGAATTAGGTGGTGCATCCTGCAATGCAGAAGATTTTATACATCAATCTCAACAATTTTCAAAGAATGACTACAAATAAAATGAATCAACCTACCGTTTTAGTTGCAAATCGTTGCTTCCTCATCATCATCTGTAACAACAACAACAACATCACGAATCATATAAATATCATATCTCTTTTCCCCAAGTTTAATTTTCATCATAACCCCTAAAAAAATTCAACTGAAACATTAAAAACTGATTGGTAAGGTTATAAATAAAAAAAAACGACTTATATATTCATGTTCATACGCAAATGATTTCTTATTATTTGTAAGGATTAAGGATGGCTTCTCGTTTGCAGGAAATTTACTCATCGTTTGAGAAATAAAAAAAAAAAGGAAATTGAAATTGAAAAAAAAATAAAAATTGAAAAACAAATAAAAATTTACTCATCGTTTGAGAAATTGAAATTTACTCATCGTTTGCAGGAAATTGAAAAACAAATAAAAATTCATCTCATCTCATCAATTCAATTCATCTCAAAAACAAATTTTTGAATCTGTTTAAGCCTGTAATTAGAATATCAAAGGAAGAATTGATTTACTCATCGTTTGAGACTAATTCTTCATTACTCTAGACCTAGTTTATCAAATCGACAACCCAATTGACATTTGAGACCAGTTTTTTTTTTTTGACATCCAACTTGAAAATAGATAGATTGAGAAGAAAAATCATATCAATCTTACAAAAAAAATAATCAAATCTCTAGATTTAGTTCGATTTTCACCTTTTTATTTTCCCTCACTTCCCATTCTCGATGTGTATACATTTATGTTGGTACGGGAGTAGGAGACGATGAAGTAGAAAAGCAGACGATGTTGGTGGAGAATCAGGAGAATACCGTGGTTCTGATGGTGGTGCGAGAATATTTGGAGGAGGTTTTGTTGGTGGTGGTGGTATGAGAATATTTGGAGGATGTTTTGTTGGTGGTGGTGGTGTGAGTGAAGACGAAGAGAGAATACATATATCGTATGGAGAAGAAGAAATGAATGGGAGGGTAAGCATTTCTTGAAAATCAAATGGATGTAATTCACCCATATTAACAGATTTGGGGTTTTTGTTTCATTTTTACTAGATATGGTTTTCATTTAGCCCAAATAATATGGCTGGTGTTAGTGTAACTCTAAGAGTATCACCTTGGTTTTTTCTAGCTTAATATGTAGTTAAAAAGCAGGCAAGTTTTTCATCGTAAATAATTTCCCAGCAAATTGAATACTATGGACTATTCTTTCTAGCGTATAATGTATTTGTTTCTTGATTGGTTCCTTAAAGCCGGCAAACTGTGGAAAACCTTCACTTTTAGCATGTTATTATCTTAAAAATAAGTTCATATGCCCCCAGAGTCCTCAAGGCTGCTAACGGGAGTACCAAATTGCTTGGGGGTGTACCAAATAGCAGCCTTGAGAGTCCTGACCGCGTGGTACATTTCAAACAAAAAGTATTACAATCCAAGCAAACTTATTATCTTGAAATTTAGGTCATATGCCTCAAGAGCCCATGATAGATTTCCAACTACAAATAAAACTACATCAATCGCATAAAAAGTGGATCTTTCAATTATAAATTTTGCTATTTTTAGATAAAAAATTAAAAAATGCGAGTGATCCACCGTGTAGTACTCCATCCGTTTTAGGAAAAGTATTACTTTCAATTTTTCAATTTGACCTATTTTTAGGCTAAAATGAAAAAGTGAAAGTAATAATTTTCCTGAAACTGAGATAGTATTAGATTTGTGAAAAGTTTATTACAAAGATTGGCATGTTACTTCTTTGCTATATGAGTAAATAAAACTCGGTGAGAAAATAAAATAAAAAAAATAAAAAAAGTGTGGTTGGAGTTCGGTAATACATCCTCAAAGTTCTTTATCAAATGACTCTTCAAAGGGCACAATTACAAAGTTGAACAGAGGCAGATCAAGAAAAATGCCTTGTCCACCTAAACTTCCCCTCTAATGATAAAAGGCAACAAAGAGAGAAAAATGAAGGAAGAAATATAGGAATGAGCATGTGTACACTTTATAGGAGAAGGGAAAATATGAAAATAACAAACTCTACAATTTTTCACTTTGGTAGACTTAGTGCTGGAAATCTTCTCGGGTAGAAAAGTAACAATGCAAACGTTTTTGCATTTCTCCCTTTTGCTCTCACATTGTCAATTGATAAACTTCTCACAAACCTCCTAACATCTACTACTCCTACAACCAAACTCAAAAGCCCAAGCAAAAATTCCAAAATTGAAGAACTTGCAACATTAAAAATACGAAGGTGATCATGCTGCGTTCCAGATATACCCTAAAAAAAAAATTGGTAAATGAATATGTGAGGGATACATCATAATCATCGATGTTTACTGCATAGGCCATATTACGAATTCTCAAATATTGGGTTACCCAATAAAATCTTATAGAATGCTGAATTTCAACATGTAAACATATCCTCCTGACTTCTGTAAATTTCGAATAATTCTTTTGATAACCAACAACAAATAAATACCTACTTGAAAGGTGATACAATCATAATCATCGATGTTTACTGCATAAATCTGACAAAGGAAAACAAAACAATAAACTCAACCTTAATACAAATTAAATGCACAAAAATCTATACTATACAAAAAGAATTCTCAAATATTGGGTTACCCAATAAAATCTTATAGAATGCTGAATTTCAACATGTAAACATATCCTCCTGACTTCTGTTTGCTTTCGGTATGATTTCGGAACGAATTCTTTTGATAACCAACAACAAATAAATACCGAAAGCTCTAATAGTGATAACCCCGCAGATTATCAATCTAAAAAAGTCTTTGATCTAAAAATATGAAAATGCGATTTTCCAAGTAAATGAAAAACAGAAAGAATTATGAAGCAACACAAATCTGACAAAGGAAAACAAAACAATAAACTCAACCTTAATACAAATTAAATGAAATTATTTTACGCACACAAAAATCTAATACTATACAAAAAGAATGTTAGCCTCGAAAATTCTAGTACCAAAAAGGCTAATGAAAATTTCTACGAGTGCTTTAAAGGCTTTATAAAGTTGGTTTGGTTATTTTCAAGGTCTAAAAGCAACATTATCTCTGAACTTTCATGGGATCACAAAAGATTAGGCAGCGTGCACTCATGTTGAGAATTTGCTTTGGACAATAACAATTCCTAGGATGTAGTATTCCAGTAATAAAGGCACAAAGGCCTGAAACTGTTGATTACTTGTCTTATATGCATCTTTTTTAAGTTAATGTTGCCACTCCTGATTGATAAATTGAACAATTTAACTCTTAATTGTTACTCTGAGAAACTTTTTCCCATTGCTCCTCTCATTGGGCTGTCGAGCTGTAATATCATTTCAGCATCCTTACTTTGCCACAACACAATTTAGCTCTTAGAGCTGACATAAACACCAATACCGCTGATGTGGAGAAAATGTTCTCCAGCTCAATTATACAAAATCAATAAGCAGTCAAGTAAACACATCCAGTTCTACAATTTTATATATACACTATATCAGTTTGCAGCATGTGAAAAAAATGAGAGAGAGAGAGAGAATTTTCAAGATGTCAACTCACAGTAGATGCAAAACTTTCCTCCAGCATAAAAACAGCAAACACCCCTAGTAACGTGGATTGACCCCATCCTACCACCTTTGCATTTCCTGATTCAAGAGGAAAGTTGACAAACGTTGCAAATTATACTCAGCAAAGATGCAAACATAAAATGCATGCAGCGCTCTTTCACATGATAGTTAGGAAGAATTTTGTTAGCAAACAGGTGAAAAAATGTACACAATTCATTTCGATTGCAATTATCCCTACAAAAATATTTTGGCAGCAATAGCCGTACGTATTTTTTCCTAAGCAATTTGGATTACCTGTTTAGACCAACGACAGACTGCTCCACAATTCGACGCATTGGCAGCCATAAGCCATACACTATTTGAAATGCTACCATTCCGGCAAAAACTAAGCCGTCATAGAATTTAAAAATTCCCTGCAAATAAAATACAATATATCCAGTAAACTATTGTAGGGATTAAAACACCAAAATGAGAGACTTGGCATCTAATACCGATACAATCACTTGAGCGTCCAATACATGGCCTAATAACTACTTGTCAGTAGACCCGCGCCTAAATATCTAATACACAAATTCCCTGGTAGGAAATGCAAAATCATCTTCTTCTTCCGAGAGTACACGGAAAGATGAACGGCACATTCATTTAATCATCCAAATCCCGAAGTACAATCCCTATATCAGTAACTTCCAAGAAGAAATTATAATCACAAAAAGAAAATGGAATCCAATTAATATCATACCTTTTAAGTGACAGAGGATTAAATTGGCGAAAATTGTTGAACCCCAAAAATTAATTCTTTAAGACATGGTAAAAGAAAGGATTTCTCCACAATTTAATCATCCAAATCCCGAAGTACAATCCCTATATCAGTAACTTCCAAGAAGAAATTATAATCGCAAAAAGAAAATGGAATCCAATTAATATCATACCTTTCAATCCATCGCAATTAGCTGGAATGTATTCACAAAGCTTGGACTCAGGGTTAGAAGAAAAAAGTTAGGGTAGCATAATCCATATTAAGTAAATTTGATTTAACGTATCTCGGTTAGAGGTGTAAATTGGGACGTGCCAGCACGTTTATGGCACAATACAGCACGTTAAAATTCGAGCACAGCACGACACAACATGTGACCGGCCCAGCACGGGCACAACACATTTGTTTAATGTGTTGTGTTGTGCCAGAAAAAATAGGCACACGGCACATCACAGCACGCGGCACGTGTTAGCACGTGGCACAACACAGCACGCGAAGAAAGCACGCCACGTCATGCGTAAAAGACTACACAATACATCACATTTGATGCATATTTCAAAAAAAAATCATTGTTTTAGCCAATTTATGACATTATTTTCATTATGCTAATTTATTTTTATACTAATACATGTACTAACTAAAATATCTCAAAAATATTTATTTTGGAGAACATAAAATAAGTGTGCTAGCACAGCACATCACGACACACCATTTAACACAGCATAGCACAACACGTCTGAATCTCTGGCACAACCCAGCCCAGCACGCTAAGCACGTGACTTCGTGGGCTGGGATTTGCCGGGACGGCACGTTTTACACCTCTAATCTAGGTAACAAAAAATTATAGAATCACAAAACAATTAAGTGACGGAGGATTAAATTGGCATCAAAAATAACGAAGTACAATTTGGAATCCTCATGTGCCACCAAAAATCTGCTTCTTCTTTTGGACGGCAACCCTCGACAAAAGTACTACTCAAGACTGTCTCCAACGAAGAAACTATAAACTTGCCAGCAGGTGTCCATTTTGCTTGACTGCCTGTGAATCCACTGAGCATTTGCTTTTGAGCTGCCAATTTACTCGCAAGGTGTGGTCTCTCATCTTCCCAAACCATTTACCATGGTCTCTCATTTGCTTTTGGTCAGCCAAAGGCATCACAAGGGATGCTAAACTAATATTGGATATGGTACCTGCTGCTGTTCTCTGGGCCACATGGAATGAGCACAATAGAAGAATCTTTGAGGAAAAATCCCAGTCTCATTTTCAGGTCACTGTCGACGTCAAAGCATATCTTCTCGCCTGGAGTGCAGCATTCTAAAGAAATTTTAAATTTAGGATGGACTGGTGTATTTTCTCATGGGATAGCTTGTTCCATTAACTTTGATACGTCAAGTTCCCTTGTTGTTTTATTTCCATTATGACCGGAATGTATCCCTTGTTATTTTTGTACTTTTTTCAGTTTTCAATTCTCTTCGGCACTTGTAATTCAACATTGTAATTCATTCTCCTCTCTTCAATAAATTCCCCTTTTCTCGATCAAAAAAAACAATAGAGGATTAAATTGGCGAAAATTGTTGAAACCCCAAAATTAATTCTTTAAGACATGGTAAAAGAAAGAATTTCTCCAGAATTTTAATCTCATCAAGTGGAGCATGTTTCAATCACCTGGAGTACGGAAACTGAATTTTCATATTATTTACATGACCATCTAATTAGAATTTGAATATATTCATCCATGATTGTGCTAATGTTGGATCACAAGTGCTGCAACCAAACAACAATTTCAAACTAATCAGTTTTGATTTCTTTACTTTGATGTTTTCTTTCTTAGTTTTGATTTCTTTACTATCTTTTGTGCCTGCTAATACTATAAATTGATGATACTTCACAAATACTTGTAGAAGGTTTTTGAAGTTTCTTTTCTATAGTATTTGTTTATTATTCCTTTAATCATTTAATCTCCCTAGCTTTTAAAAATCATGTTTTAAAAATCATGTTGGGTTAATTTGTTGTGCACATTTCTGGAGTCATTCACGTGTAGTTCCCAGTAGTGGTTATCAATAGTGATTTATCAAGGTACAGATCATCTGTTGTTTGTCACAGTAGTATATATGCTCAAAGTAACATTGGTGTTACTGAGTTTTCATTGCCGCAATTCAAGGATTTCAAAAAATTTGGTAATTCTGGTATCCATACACAAGTTCTCCTCCATCAAAAAGTTCCCATCCTTTTCCCAAGATCATCATTCACTATGATTATTATCAGATCCCAAATATCATTTCATCTTCCTCGGAAAATCAATTCCCTTGAACCGGCCATAACTGCATGCCGTGTTTACATCTCTTTTAGGGGGACATTTTCTCTTCTTTTCAAATTCCAATCTTTAGTCAAACCAGTCATCCTGATATACTTTGCCATATCTCAACAAAAATGGAAACAATATTATACTCATCACATTCTAGATTTCCATAACCCCATACATTACCCATCCTATAAAGCAAACCCCAATCCTCTTTATTCCATAAGGAAAAACAAATTTTACTCTCACAAAAAACTTTGTGCAATCATGTCCGCTCAAAATAACCCCGACATGGAAACTCTAAACACAAGAGTTCAATCAACTGTCATTAGTACTCCAAGTACAATAAGAAGAATCATTTCCTCTGCACAAGCTTCCTCTGGTGCAGTTGAGGGATTTATTTTCAGTTTGCTGGGACAAATTATGTTCAGGACACAGCTAGACCATGATGATGTCAAGAAGGAAATTAACAGTCGCTGGAGAAGTTATAGAAAATATGAGATTATAACAAAAGGCACAAACCTTTTTCTCTTCCGTTTCCAACGAAAAGAAGCTTATAATGGGGTTCATCTCAAAACCTAGGATATAATGGGTCATCTACTATCATTGATTCCATAAAATCCCAACATTCCTGTTAGAGATCGTAAGTTTGAAAGTCATATCTGGAGTGTCAAGCTTAGGAATATTGGGGATGTTATCCTTAATGAGAATCTAATCAAATAAATCTGTAAGGATATTGGAACAAAAGTAGATCCAGAGGGGAGAAGAAGACTGCCTAGAGAAAGTGTAACCAACACTGTTTATGTTGAATTTAAGCTCAAAGAACCATTAAGAAGAGGTGGGTGGATTATCAAGCCAAATGGTCAAAGGCACAGGATTATTTACCATTTTGAAAGACAACCTTATAAGATATGCACAAACTGCTGGGTTGTGGATCATATGGATGCCGATTGCAAAATATTGGCGTTTGAACAAAAAGTTGAAGCTATGACAGATAGTGAATATGCTATATGGAGTCAGACTGAAGAGGGGAAGACATTCTTGGATGCCTATATCGCTAACTCGTGTGCCAATATGATAGAAGATGGGGTGGAAATATCTAATATCCCATCAAACATCCCAACACCAGCATCGAATTCTATTCCTTCTCAAACTCTAGGAAATGAAATTTCGGATCGAGAATTAGAAAACCCTGAAGTGAGGAAAACAAAGAGAACTAGGGATGCTGAATTCACTCCTGATCCTTTACCCACTAATCTCAATCCATCTAACTCTTATAACAATCCTATTTTTCAATCTAATGCAAATGATGTTGATGTATCAATCAATCTTGGTGATCTCCCGGATGAGAACAGTATGGAATACCAGCATAATCAAGATGATGGAAACCAACCAATGACATTTGATAGCACAAGATCCGTACCCAGTGGAACGCTTGCACAGAATCACTATGGAAATGTTGCGCATCTTCACCAGGTTTTTATTCTAAACCCTAATTCCAATTCAATTTTTTTTCTTTCTCAAAATCGTTTATGTTGTTGGTTTTTTAGAAATTTTAATCCTGAAATTGCTAAGGTTATCATCCCTTTGTATATTTTTAACTCTGTGATTTGTATAAACCTAATTTTTGCTGAGCTTGTTTTATACCTTTGAAACAAAATAACCTATAACCTTAGTATCCTGCCTAGGGTTTTATTGAACTTCCATTGTTCTCGATTGTATCTTAAATTTTCAGCAAGTGGCGTTAATAACAGATTGTGGAGTATCATTGCTTGTTTGGTCTAAGTCACTCCTGTGGGTTATGAATTGATTTGGTCTGCTTCCATTTGGTTTAACCATACTTGTGTGCTCCCTGTGCAATTTTTATATACCATTGTTTCTTACCTAGTAGACTGTTTTTCTGAAATCCTCAGTAAGTACAGTCCTTTAGTGGCTAAACATCCTCTTATAATGAGGATCTTGTCATGGAATTGTCAGGGTTTCGGCAACCCAACCACTAGGACTTCCTTAGCAAATTTAATCAAGTCTCAAAACCCAGACATTATTTTTCTTTGTGAAACTAAAAACAATTTTCAAAAAATGCAACAATACTTGAGAAGGTTCAACTACCCTAATAATTAGGTATGTCCTTCAGTGGGTCTCTCAGGTGGCATTGTACTTGTTTGGAAGTCTGGGTTTAATTTTGAAATTTTACAAAATACTAATAAAATGGTTAATGTTATGGTCTCTGCTGACCCCAAGCAAACCTGAGTTCCTAGTAACCTTTCTTTATGGTTCCACATACCATGACGAAAGATTATCTCAATGGAACTATATTAAGGAAATTGGTACAAGAGTTAATACTCCATGACTAATCATTGGTGATCTTAATATCACAATGCATAGTAATGAAAGGTCTTCCCTTACCAACCCAACAACTACTGTATTTCCAATAATACAACAAATAATTGTTTTTTAAGATCTCTCTGATCTCGGTTTTGTTGGTAGTAAGTTCACTTGGTATAATAGACAGTCTGGGAATGATCTAATTATGACCAGACTAGACAGGGCTTTAGTAAATGGCTTATGGTTACATCACTATAAGAATTCCAGCCTTAGTCATATTAATACCATTGGTTCAGACCACTTACCTATTATCTTGAGCACTTAATCTAATAGTCATCAAGGTAAAGGGCCCTATAGGTACTTCAAATGTTGGTTTAAGGACCCAACCTCCCATGAGGTCATAAAACAATCCTACCAAACCAACTTAAGAGAATCTTATGCTTTTTGTTTCACCAAAAAATTAAGGAATGTGAAATTTGGCCTTAAAGATTAGAATTTAAACTCTTTTGGGAATATAGTTCAAAAAGTTAAGGATCTGAGTAATCAACTGCAATATTTGGGTAGTCAATCTCCTACTACTCAAAATATTGAGTCTATTAGACAAGTTGAAAAAGATCTTGAACATTGGCAAAAGGTTCAAGAGGAGTTATACGCCAAAAAAAGCAGGGAAGATTATATAAAATGCTTTGATAAAAATACTAGTTTTTATCATACTTCTGTTAACAGAAGAAAACAGTATAACCATATATCTTCCTTGCAAGCTAATAATGGTCAATGGGTTAATGACATAATTAATCTTGAAGATTTGTTAGTCTCTCACTTTAATTCTATCAGTTCCACTTCCAACCCATTTCAAGATAATATATTTTTTAATTACATTGACTCTTGTATTGCTGGTGAGGACAATGACAAGTTATTGAGTCCTATGACACTCCAAGAAGTCAGAAACACAACTAATCAGATGAAACCACGGATGCCCCGGGACCCGATGGCTTCCCCCCGGGATTATATAATCAAAACATGGATCTCCTTGAAATAGATGTCTGGAACATGATTAGATCTTTCTTTGATTCCAGGAATCTTCTTAAAGAAATGAACCACACTTTCTTTACCCTTATTCCCAAGGTTAATAACGCTTCATCACCTGTTGACTTTAAGCCAATTAGCCTATGTAACACCAGTTACAAAATTATTTCTAAAATTTTAGTCAACAGAATGAAACTACTCTTATGCAAAATAATATCTCCCTTCCATGCTGTTTATGTACCTGGTAGAAATATTCAAGACAATGTTATTATTTCTCATGAGTTGGTTCATTCTATGAATAAAAAACCCAAAAAATATAAGTGTGGTATCATGGGGCTCAAACTAGATATGTCTAAGGCTTTTGATAGAGTAGAGTGGCCTTTTCTTATAAATGTTCTGAAAAAATATGGATTCTCAAACCATTGGTGTGATTTAGTCTTTCAGTGCATTAGTACCACCTCTATCTCTATCTTATTAAATAGTTCAACATGTAAAGCTTTTAAACCGACTAGAGGTTTGAGACAGGGAGATCCCATCTCTCCCTATCTCTTTATTCTCTAGATACTTAACCCAGGCCGAGGAAAATCACTTAATTCATGGTTTCAAAGTTACCAAAGATTCCCATGTTATCTCGCATCTATTGTTTGCTAATGGTTGCCTTGTTTTCACCACGGAAAGCTATCAAGAAGAACAAAACCTTATGAATCTCATTAAAGATTTTGGTAACATTTCTGGTCAGGTTATTAATTTCCAAAAATGTGGCTATTTTTTTAGTAAAAATGTTCATCCTGATATTTGTGTTTCTTTGATTAGAACTCTCAATGTTAAGAAGATTGCTCTGGATGATAGATATTTAGGCATACCTTTGTTCATAGGTAGATCTAAAACTCAGGCTTTCAAACATTTAGTTGAGAATTTTGATAAGTATGTCCCTTACTGGAAGGGAAAAAATCTTACCCAAGATGGTAGGTCAGTCATGGTTCAGAATGTCCTTCAATCTTCTCCGATTTATCATATGAATACTTTTTTCTTTCCTGATAACTTAATCCACAAAATGGAAGCTAAACAACGTGATTTCTGGTGGGAAAAGAGCAATGTTGGTGGTATTTATCCTAAAAACTGGTCTGATGTTTGTAGACACAAATCTAGAGGGGGTTTAGGCTTTAGAAACCTTAAGCATTTTAATATTGCTTTACTTACAAAAATAGCTTTGCGAATGATTCAGTCCCCTAATGCCTTGTGGGTTAGAATTTTGAAATGTAAACATTTTAAGAACTATCATCCCTTACATTATGTTAAACCCAAGAATTTTTCATGGGTATGGACTAGCATATGTGTAGGCATTGAGATTATCAAGAAACACTCAATATGGGAAGTTAGAAATGGCCGTAATATTCATGCTTTTAGAGACAATTGGATTCATAATAAGTCAGAACCGGTATTCCTTAGCTACCCTAATCCTGATTATATGGTTAGAGATTTCATTGACAATTCTACTTCTTATTGGAATCGTGATTTGGTTGAATCTTTTTTCACCCCTGATAATTGTAACAGAATCCTTAATACTAGAATTCCAATTTTAGGTGCTGATAAATTGATTTGGACTCATACAAAATCTGTTATTTTCTCGGTTAAATCATGTTATCATATCATCTCTATGACAGATAATCATGTAACTAATATATTAGCAGATGATCCTATCTATAAAACTATCTGGAGTTTTCCTGTGATTCCTAAAATTCAGTTGTTTTTGTGGAAATGTTATGAAAATATAATCCCCTCGAAAGTCAGAGTTGGTATATTCAATCCTTCACATTGTCTTACTTGCAACATGTGACAGAATAATGCAAATGAACCTGCTGAGCATATTATTTTCCATTGTGAATTTGCTATATCTGTGTGGAACTCAGTCCCTTGAGGAGTCAATATTATGCAATATCAAAACTCTAACACCACTACTAAAGATTGGGTAAAATATCTCCTAGATAATAACTTACCCTTAGATCAAAAATGTGCTATTATAACAACTGCTTGGTGTATATGGAGGGATAGATGCATGCATGTTTTCCGAAACCTAAGTTTGAATAAAGACTCCACTGCTAGGTTTGTTGTTAGGTTGAGCAATGAGATGCATCATGATACCAGTACTCTTTTGAATAGGCATGATAATGTCACATCTCTAAATGATGCTAGACACCCTACGACAGTAAATCTACCACAAGACTGTCTTCTTCTTTATTGTGATTCTTCTTATGATATGATTACTAATAGGGAAAGAATTGGTATTGTGAGTACTGATAGTGCAGGCAAGTTCAAGGGTTTCAAAACTCTCACAGCAGTGACAAGAGATGCCGAGGAAGTTGAGAGTCCAGCGATCTGGGAAGCAATCAACTGGGCTAAATCTAGGGGAGTGGACAACATCTATATTCTCAGCGACGCAAAGAATGTCATTTCTTATCTTATCAATAAACAATACCAAACAAGTTGGTACAGTAGCACCATCTTAGATGACTGCATTTCAATTATTGAATCTTTCCAGTTTTTTGAATTTCAAAACATTCATAGAAGTTTTAACCTGCTGGCCGATAAGGAAGCCAAGCATTGTAGACAGAACATGGTAACAGGTGTATGGTTGTCACATCAACCTCACTTCATTACTCAGAACTCTGCTTCTTAAATTTCAATACAAATTTTTCCTTTTCTAGCAAAAAAAAGATTATATTCGTCCATCACATTAAATCAACACTGAATTACCCATCTATTCGGTGAATGGTTAAATTTTTAAACATTCCGATTGATTATACAAATAAATCCCTAACCCAACACATCCCAAAAAAAATTCAAATCAGGAGAGATAGTATTGATGTTTACCTGCCATTGGAGATGAATGCTCCTAATCATACCTTTGAAATCTTAAGTTACAATGAAGAGAAGTGAATCAAACGAAAAAAATAGAAGCGAATCAAACGAAAACCTACAATGAAGAAATCATTTTGAAATCTATCTCTATTTTCAGTTATCGAAACATCGTTGAGTTAATGGCGAGAGAAAATTTGATGAAAGTGCGTTATGTTTTTTCATGAATAAATCAATCCAAGGGCTTGAGCATGACCGTCCTTTATACGCCCAAAATGTAAATCTTATCGAAATCTCAAAAACCAATATGAATCGTTCTTTATATATCCAAACTATAGATGTCCGTCCATTGGTAAAAATACCGTTGTCCCTATCTGAACCGTTCTTTATGTGTCCAAACTATAAATGTCCGTCCATTGGTAAAAATACCATTGTCCCTTATAATATCGATTTATATACAGATAGATAGACTCATGAAATCCTAAAACCTAAAATATACTCTACGAAACATCGTAATTAAGATATCCGACAATGAAGGGTGTAGGGATGCTTTCATATTGGATCCTCGTTTTAAAATCATGTGGGTAAAACACCTTTAGATCTCGTATTAAACCAACATGATTCATATGACCGTGCATTCCACGTCCGAATGCCTGCAAAAAAAAAATTTATTTTTTTTTATAGGAAGAGAAATTGTATTAGGGTGAGAAAGAATGTACACACAGACTACCAGAGGTAGTGAAGAATAAAAAGGTATTAGGAAATAATATATGAGAGTCTATATTTAGGAGATATGCACTTTAAGTTGTGAGAGTTATATTTGGAATTGTCTTGAGAATTAAGTCTTGTGATTGTATAAATATCTTGAAGAATTAATGAGAAATACACACCAAGATTATTATCAATGTAATCTTTTATGTTTCCGCGTTTATGCTCTCCTCTCTCTTGCTCGATCCTTAACATGGTATCAGAGCAAGGTGAGAGGGAGAGAGGAGAGGAAGAAGAAATCAGATGTGTTTTGGTAAAGAAGCGTTATAAGAAGAACCGAAGAAGAAGAACAACAACAAAACAACAACAACAACAACAACAAAAAAAAAAAAAAGATTGTTACCGTGAAGAAACTTGTTGTGGCTGTGGATTTAAGGTGTTCGTTTTCACCACCTAAATAGCGGACTTGTAAAACTAGATCTCTTTTGAAACCATTCTTACGAGCAAGGCAAAGAAGATCATGATGTTGGTTTTTGTTCACAGGGATCAAATGTATGCTCGAAACCAATATAGAACAAGATATTTTGGTTGGGTTGTGATCAGAACTCTGGATTGTGGCGAAATCAAGAGTAAATGGGGACCAATGGCTTGAACTTGATGTCTTGATGGTTACTGGTGAAGATCGATCAGTGGCTTTTGACGAGAAAAAGAAAAAAAAATCAGTTCAAAACTGATCTTGGGTCGTTGACTGAAAAGATAGTTGACTTAGAATTGTTGGTTTTACTGATGAACGGTGGCTGGTGGAAATATTTTTAGAAGTTGTGCGATGGTTAAGAAGGTACTCATGCTCGGGACTGCAATGCCCAAAAACTATGAAGGGGACCGAAATGTCCTTAAACTACAAAGAGGACCGAATTGTCCCTAAACTATGATTATGGAACATGTATGTTCTAAAACTACAAAGGGAACCGAAATGTCCTAAAACCGATTGGGACTGCAATGTCTAAAAACTATGAAGGGGACCGTAATATCCTTAAACTACAATTGGGACCGAGATGTCCTAAAACTATGAAGATGGGACCGAGATGTCCTTAAACTACGATGAGGATCGAAATTGGCAGAATTATTCACAAATGTTAGGGAAAGCTCAGCTTAAATTTCTTTTGTCCAAGATGGGCATTCGTGATCTACATGCTCCATCTTGAGGGAGGGTATTAGGAAATAATATATGAGAGTCTATATTTAGGAGATATGCACTTTAAGTTGTGAGAGTTATATTAGGATTTGTCTTGAGAATTAAGTCTTGCGATTGTATAAATATCTTGAAGAATTAATGAGAAAGACACACCAAGATTAATATCAATATAATCTTTTATACTTCCACGTTTATGCTCTCCTCTCTCTTGCTCGATCCTTAACAAAAGGGGAACAGAAAGACAAAGAAACAAACGGTACAGTTAACAACCATACCGGCACTACATATATTTGATTCGGGTAATATCTTAAACTCCCTTGTGGCTGTGAGTTTTCCAAAGATGTATTGCTACTTTTTATTTTTATTTTTTTTGAACTAGAAAGATTAAAATTTAAATTAAAAGAAAAAGAGGAGTTGCAGAAAGAGAAGCACACTCACTAGGTGCAGAAAGGCTTATACAAAAACTAGCCAAAAACATCAACCCCAAAGCAAAAACAAAGCTAAAACAAGCAACATCAAAGTGCCAACGCTTTAAAAAAAAAAAAAAAAGCTCTTACCTCTGTCTAAATTCTCATTTAACTGCTCTCCTTTCCAATTTGGCTTAGCAAGTTCCCTATCAGTAAATAGGATATTTACTCTCATTACAGGCTTTGTGACCCGTGTTAGCTGTTAGCACGCCGTCTTCTTCATTGGAGTCCTTTCTGATACCTCTATAACTTGTTCTTCTTCTCCCATTACATACGAGAGAGAGTTGAGTGAAACTAAACTTTCAAAGTAATACTCTTCCTCGTACAAGTTTTTTAAACTAGAAATATCTGGCTTGATAACGCTGCCATCTCCGGGAAGATATAAAAGTAGACCAGCATAAGCATCCCGAAATAGAATCTCACCGTTCTTAAAAGTCCATATAAGCCTCAAATGATCGTTAAAGAAAAATCTTTCCTTTGTCATTCTTCCATCGTTCACCGTATAACGTTTAATCCAAGTTTCTCGAACACCATAATTTTGCATCACCCATATTTCAACATCAATGTATTGATTTGCGACGAATAAACAAAGGCACCCTTCCAACACCCGCAAATTAAGAAACAAATGGTACTTCTTCAAATGTTCTTTCGGTATTTCTATTTCTTTGAATGTCTCGTTGCTGATATCTAGAGAGACTAGAACGACATCTGAAGGGTCGTCTTGCCTCTGGGATAACCAATGAAAATATTCATTAACAAGTACCCCGTGTTTCTTGCTAAGATCATGGAACTGATAATGTATGTTTTCAATGGTTTTCCATGAATTTGATTCTAACGAATAGACTTGGTATAAACTTTTATAACCAGCTAGTAACTTGTAATCATTACTCTTATAAGCATAACCAAATGCAACCATTTCGATGCGGTTTATGTTTGAATTCGGTAATTCCTTGTACTCCCTTGTGGCTGGATTCCAAAGACCAAATAACCGCTTGTCAATGTACCATAGACAAACCAGACCATCACAGCAACCTATAAGTTCAATATAACTTAAAGTTTTGAATGGGTGATCAATTTCCACTGCATATTCAAGAAATAATCGATCGGTCGACAAAAATAACTCTAACGAATCATGACCTATGGAGTAGAATATATTACGGTCTCCACTCCTCCTATCTATCACCCCTTTAAGCATGAGATTAGGTTTGATTCTTTGGACATTAAGATGCATCTTAATAAAATCAGGGCAAGAAATTACAGAAAACCATGTTTTGCAAACACACTTACATGTTAATAGAGATTTCACCTCTAACTTCAAAAAAATATTAAAGTATATCTCCACTGGAACATTGCTCGTCGACATTGCTACTTCCTTGATATTTGATTTAAATACTCTTCCTCGTATATTTATAGACTCAAAACAAACCCCAAAAGTTAGGAGTCTAGGACTCTGATCAGAAACCTCGTAGGGCTCGAAATATGCCAAAACTAAACTATGGATCAAGCTTACACAGCAATGGGCCGTATCATAGCCCAAACTTTTCTAAATTTGCAAAAAAGGTGAAGGCTCGCCAAACAATGGCCGACGTTCTGACCATGAAGAGTCAAAATTGCGGTAAAAATCAGTTTGCTTATCCAATTTTGGTTTACTTTTTCCCTTATTTAACTACTCAAATGACAGTATGAGAGGCCGAGTCTAACCTATCTGTATCAAGACTCATTTCATAAAAGTGAGAGTCAGAATTTGTGAATTTTCAGTTGGAATCTGTTGAGTCAGAATCATGTATTGACAACAAACTAGGGGATGCCGAAACTTCAAGAACTGCCGAAGCCTCAGCAGCTAATTAAATCAAGGAGGCTTAACGGGGGCAAGGTAATAGAGAAAAACTGCAATACCAGGCATTTAATTAAGAATCTTTTTGCAATCGAGGTGTTCGACAACTTCTGATTCTAGTTTTGTGCTAAGAAGCAAATAAATGTTTCCTTATTTCTTTAAAACTTGTGTTATCTGTTTCCGCCTTTCCGGTGTTACTAATTTCTTATGTGCTTCCTATGTTATTACTTTTGGATGCTGATTCTAGTTTAAGTTGAGAAAGTTGTGATTTCTGACAGAATAACTAGTCCTCCTCATTGCTTGGTGACTGTTTTAGCACAAGCTACCAGGTAATTGCACCATGAGATCTTAGACGTCCAGCTACACCTAGCATGTTACTGCTCTTACACACATAGCAAGTTATTGCAGGATATGAAGTTTCTTCTATCAATCTAAAAAGCAGATCAAGGTTCAACGGGTAGGTGTTGCAGTCCTGCCAAGTACCAGTAATAAAAAACAGACGAAAGGAGGAAAGACCAAAGCAGCTTAAGTAAAGTAGAAAAGACGATCAGACGAATGCAAATATCAAGACATTCAATCATATGCGGGGAATTAACGGAAATAGGGAATAGTGCACATAAGCTGAGTTGCTGGAATTCAATAACGGAAACATCTATGCTCAATAAGATGTATGATCTTGCAGTATCACACAGATAAGTTTGGTAATGCCTAGACTCAAACGAAAACCAAAGATAAAAAAAAAAAAGATTGTGAGATTTAGAGGGAAGATGTTTCTGGTACCTTCTTAGAGAATCCAACTTCTCGCTCCTCAGCAGGCAGTTAGCTGCTTATTTGAACACCCCATTCCCCGACCATTGAAATCGTTTAAGGTAACAGAGTGAAGAGAGTTATTGTTTCCGTCTTTCTAATTTTTATTTTTTTTGACACAGTTCCCAAAATATAAGTATTGTACATTCTTCTTAAAGCTTGATTACAATTGTATATAAGTCTACTGATGCTATCCATACACATCTACTTTACTAAGGGTAGGCTACTCCTCTAGAACCAGTCTCTGCCTCGTTAAGTCCCCTGACTGTTTGCGGGGACTAGAAGTCTTGGCTAGTTATAGACCTTTGCACTTTTGTGTACTTGAGTATTTGCAGGTTCCCAAGGTCAAGACTATGTTTCAACTATCGATCAAATCAAAGGAAACATCACATTTACATCAACTAAACAGGACCAAGGCCATATCAACTAATCTGTACAAACCAGATTACTGACGAATACGAGCAGAATGAGGTTTCAAACAAAACAACTTCCTAGAGACTACTAAGGCTGAATGAAATCGTATGTCCCAAGTATACATAGCAAATTCTCCACACTGCTTGGTGACTAGTGATTACAATAAACCCGTAGCATGGCGTGGATTATGAAAGCACAAACCACCAGGTATAGCAGCTAGGGATCTTATTATACGAGTTTCTAACCTTTAAATTCTGTCTTTCATGTTAGGCGGTCTCAAATTTATTTTCTTGAAGCTAGTAATACAAAAAAACTTGCATTCTCTTAGTTATGTTCCTTACCCAGTTATGAAGTTTCTTCTATCTATCTAATCTTCTGTGCAACTCAGTGCAAGTATGTACCAGTTACTCAAAGGTATTCCAAATATACCGATATCGTTGTGTAAAGAGAAAATCAAGGTACACAGGGTTGAATGTTGCAATTTTGCAGAGTACCAGACTACCAGTAAGGAAAAACAGACGAGGAGGAGTAAAATTCAACGACTTCAGTAAAGCAGAGAAGAGGAACAGACAAATGCACGTATCGAGACATTCAATGCTATGCAAGGCTTAGTTTAACAGAAAAAGGGGATAGTGTATTAAAGAAGAGTTGTTGGAATTTACGAAAGAAAACATCTATGTTTTCATTGAGATGTATACGCTGACAATATCACACAGATAAGATTGACTCAAATGAAAACCAATCAATTCTTTCTTATATAAAGGAGAATCTTCAATCCCATGTGTCATCTGGATATTCATTTTCAGAAATATTGAAAAACTAGAGCGCCACGTGAGATGCCAAGTCACACCCCATATGTACAGTCAGATTAGACTGAATAGATATGTCTTTTGGTGAACACAATCAGATTAGGCTGAATAGATACGTCTCTTGGTGAACGATTGTTACCTAATATATAACAAGATGGATGTAAAGAATGTTTACCGCCAAGACTCTTTGTTTTTTATCAGTACCGACACGACTCTTCAATGCTTTAATAATTTTGGCTCCGCCACTGAATACACACCTCTCCGACCCCTTCCTCTTCGTCATCTTCTATTGAATGACTCTTCAAGATGCAGTATAGACAAGGGTTTTCTTCCAATTTGGATGTACTTGAAGAGAAAGAAAGAAAGATTTTTCTGTTTTACCACTATAGAATAGTAACTGTAAGAATTCAGTTCTACATGGTTTCCTATCACTTTATCTTGATTCTGATTAACAAAACGACAACGATAATTTTGTGAAGGAGAACATTGCTTCAAACTTTCATGGACCGGCTCCTTTCAAAGTAGTGAGACGTTTTCAACCACATACATCTTTGGTAATTAACGGAGAGTTAATAACTTCGGATTTAAGGTCTTTTTGATCAGATTCGTTTTTGGAAAACGCTTTTTTTTTTCATAATAAGCTCTAAAAAACCAGGGTGATACTATTAGAGTTACACAAACACCACCCATATTATTTGGGCTAAATAAAAACCATATCCAATGAAAATGGAACAAAAACCCCATTTCAATTTAAATTAGTTAAATTTAGTTTTTAACTGATTTTTATAATTCCAATTATGCCCTGAACCTTTTTTATACACGATCTTTATAAGGAAATTTTGGCGGAAACATAATTTTGAGATCTCTTTTTCGGAAATTTCCCCGGAAACATAATTTTGAGATCGGATTTACAGAGAGGATACGAGATATTCTCTATCGCAATCTCCCTGTATATAGATTTTAGGGTTTATATATACCAGATTTATACCAATTTCATCGATTTAAAACTTTTTCTATATCTTTATTTGGTTCGGTTTCATCTCAGAAACTAATTTTGAGATCTATTTTTCGATTCAGTTTAGTTGAATTAGACAACAGAACGCAGATTTCAATCTTAGATCCAGATTGATTGAAGAAATTGAAGAAATCTGGTTTTTGAGGTCTATTTTCGAAACCAGTTCAGCTTAATTTGAAGTAAAGAAGAGAAATAACAGTTTAATTCTTCGATTTGTCATATTTGAACTCTATCATCTTCAGATTGTGATGACCCTAAAGTAGTAAAATAACCGTTGAAATCCGCTCGTTGGCGAGATTTTTTTCACAGTGTTGAACAAGTGTTTCCAGGGGGTGTGGAACAAGTGCGTCACGATTTAATGAAATATCATGCTGCAAAAGGCTATGCATATAAGGTAACAAGAAACGAGAAGTTGCGGATTGCTGCTTGTTGTGCTAACAAGAAGAAGGACAAGTGTGATTGGCACATATATGCTGTTTCTTGTGACGGTGTCGAAGGAAGTCCCTTTATTATCAAGGAGTTAAATAATGAGCATACTTGTGGCGCTGGATTTATTAACTTACCACGTGTATCAAAGAAGCTAATAAGTTCCTTGATCAAGGATGATATTAAACAAAACTTAAAGAAGAAGACAAAGGAGATTATGGAAGAAATTACAAGAGAATATGGCTTTGACATAAGTCTCTATTATGCATACGCAGGGAAGAGATATTCATTGAATATGGCATGGGGAGAGGACGAGAAATCATTTGCTTACTTGCATTGGTTTACTAAGCAATTGTCTGAAACCAATCCTGGTTCTCATGTTGTTTTGGAAACTGACAGCGCTCAAAAGTTTGTGAGATTGTTCATTGCCTTCGGAGCATGTATCCGTGGATTTAATTACTCTCGGCCCTTGCTATTCATGGATGCAGCACATTTGAAGAGTAAATATCTCGGTCATCTGATGGCAGCAACAGCACTAAACGGGAATAATGGTAATGTTCTGAAACCATTTTTCTGTTGGTTTTTTTCATCATTTTTTTTAATGAAACCTTTTTTATGTCTTGTTGGTTTCATCATTTTTTTGTTGTGTTTTTGTCATTTTTACTTGTTTCGTTTGATTTTGCAGGAATTTATCCTTTAGCTTATGCTGTGGTTTTATCTGAGACTGATGCTAACTGGAAATGGTTTATGGAGAATCTCAGCAAAGTGGTTTCTCCTCAAAGAAAACTTACATTTGTGAGTGATCGAGGTAGTGGTTTAGTCAGCCAAATCCCCGTCGTTTTTCCAGGTGCGTATCATGGTTGGTGTTACTGGCACATGACAAACAATGTTAATGCATGCTTGCCTAAGTCCGCCAAGACATATAACAGTTATGTGTTGAAGTTGTTTGAGAAATGTGCATATGCGAATACATATGTAGACTTTAAGGAGAGTTGGGATGACTTGATGCTGGTTAAAAATCAGAATCTACAAGGATATCTTAGTAGAGCTCCAGTTGATAAATGGGTTAGTTTGTTTTTCCCTGGCTGTCGATATGGGGAGCTGTGCTCAAATGTTGCTGAATCTGTGAACGGTTGGGTTAAGGAAGAGAGGGAGATGCCCATTGCTGTCATGGTTGATAAAATAAGACTGAATCTTATGGAAATGATGTGCACCCATCGTGAAGAATCTGTGACATTGTTCGATTGGCGATGAGTTTTGTGTCCAAAAATGGAAACTGAACTCCATAATAATAAGATGGATGGTTGTAATTACAGTGTTACGAAGTCGTCAGAATTTGTGTATGAAGTTCATGCCTCGTTAACACAAAGGGTTGATTTGAAAGAAAGGACGTGCTCTTGCAACCGCTGTAAAATCAATGTCTTTCCTTGCGCCCATGCTGTTAGGTGTATAATGGGTAATGGAGAAGATCCTTATGAATATGTTGAAGACTACTTCACCACTAAGTTCTTTCGAGAGTTGTATTCAAGACCTATTCATCCAGTTCCCACAGTTGAAAGGCCTTCGACAATTTCACACAAGTCTGTTGTTCATGGACCTAAAGTTTTTCCATAGTCAGGTTTCCCAAGTAAGAAGAAAAGGATTCCCAATACAGGTTCAATTCCCAAGAAGAAGATGAGAACTTGTGGTGGCTGCAATGAATTGAGTACTCATAATCGAAGGACATGCCCTAAGAAGCAGATGTGAAGTCTTTTTCAGACTGATTTACTTTTAATTTTAGTTCAGACTTCTTCTATTCTAATAGCATTTTAGAATACAGTTCTTCAACTTTGAGTATTCATTTTGAGTATTTGACTGTTATTGCTCATTTATCCTATTGTCTACTTTTTTTTACAGTTAAAACATGTTCATTTCCTGCTGGTTTTCTATCTTTGTTTAATTTATATTAAGTTCTCCTTCAAGGTTTCACCTGCAATATGTTGGAACCCTTTTTGGTTTCATCATTTCTGCTCTTATTTTGTAACAAAAATATGCTGGAACCCTTTTAGGTTTCATCAAAATATGCTGGAACTCTTTTAGGTTTCATCAAAATATGTTGGAACCCTTTTTGGTTTCATCAAAAAAAACAGACATACATAACATTCTGCTCTTACAGGTAGTTGACAATACTCTAATTGAAACCATTCATACACAATTTAAAGAAGTTATAAACTATTATAAGCATTCAAGTTCACAAATAGTTTACTGTATGCTAATTTTGATCTGTTCATTTTTTTAAAATTGTTTGTGTTTTGTCCACCAGGATATTGTAGCACAACTTCATGCTTCAAGGAGGATCTTACACGCCAACTTTGGTCTCATCTCATGCACCTTTACTGAAATATCATCTCCAGGAGACGCCATGTTCCCCTTCAAGAGGCTCTTCATATAATAGCAAACATGGAGACCACAATCATTCCTGAAACAATATTAAAAATTATCTCAATATTTATTATTTAAAACTGCCATAAATAAATAAATAGTTTTAGCGAACTTCCAAACATAGATGATGATTATTCTAGCTTACCCTATTTGTTGACAACATGAAGGCATGTGCATAGTATATGGTGGGGGCTGAGTTGTCTACTCGTCACGGAGGAGCTTTGCATCATGTTGTGCAAATGCTGATATTATTCTTTGTCTCATGCTTTCAGCACTTTTACTGCATTCTTCTTTAGTGGAAGCCAAGGAGTTGTAATGAGAAAATTATGCGGTTTCAGTATCAAAAGCTAGCAGTGTCCAATGGTCTACCTCATCTCCAATTGTTTTCAGCAAAGGAACAAATAAAAATTGTACAATGTAGTCCATTTTGTCGATGAATGCTTCAATTGCACTACCACATCTCATTCCTAGCGAGTGACATGTCTGAAACAATACAAGAAAACAGATTCCTAATGAGTGACAGACATGCAAGTTCTTTTTTTTCTGACATTTGAAACAACTATATAACAAAATGCAAGTTCTTTTTTTCTTCCTAAAGATTGAAACCAAAATTGGTTCCATCAAAATAAACTATTAGTTGGATTTATATAATTACGGTGTTTTTGTCAAAAAAAATTATGCTAGAGAATTGCAGAGGAAACTTACATAAGCAAATGTGCTTAGAAACACAGCATTTTTGTACTTCATATTACCATCTGGTTTCAACTCTTCTTTGAGCATGTTCTTTTGAAATTTCAAGATGTAAAACTCGATGATGTCTCTTGCGAGGTCTCCCTTCCTCACCAACAAATCCAACATCCTCCCAGATATTATCAGGTGGTGCTACTTGTTCTCCCACGCCGTGGAGCTGTAAAACTCAAGTTAGTGAATGCGGAATCTAAGAATGAAAAAAACATATTTTTTGATGAAACCATTTTTGGAATCAGCAATTACTTTTCATTATTGCTTCTGAAAAACATGCTCACAAGGGGTCTCTTCCTTTGATCGAGTACCCTCATAATTTTCAAGTTTTCTACTGGTTTCAACTTCACATCCTTCACCTCATACACCTCATTCTTCCCCTTCTTCTTACTCTTTTCTTTAGGATTTTTTCTTTGTGCGCATTTACTCTTTGTTCTTTTCTTTTTCTCAGCTATATAATCCCGATATTTGACAGGTTCTTGCATTTTTCTTCTGTTATCTCTTAGTCTTGTAATCATATTACTCAACATTTTCTTGGGACTGATGTTCTGAGATCCCTGCTCGCCATCTTATTTTTCACTGTCACTCTGCGTCAGTCCTAAACTGAATCCAGGTTCACCGTCTTCTATATCAGCTACATCCTCTACCATTCTTACAGTTGAGTAGTAGTATACACTTTGCACCTTTGTCTTTGATGAACACCCTTGCTTTGCATAAATAGATTTCAATTTACGGATAGCATCTTCACTGTCCTCATCATATATAAACTGAGTATCATTGTCTTCTTGTTCAATATTTTTCTTCAAAGAAGAACATTTCTTTGCCTCAGCTTCGACTTGTTCGGCCACCTTGATATCCTCAATAGTTTTTGGAGTCAACTCCAGACCCTCTTCTTGTTCGTTCCATGGCTTTGATGAAGAACATTTCTTGGCCTCGGATTCGACCTGATCTGCCACCCTGATTTCCTCTAGAGTATTCGGAGTTAATTGGGCACCTTCTTCTTCTAGTTCAGTCTCGACCTCCGACTTTGATGAAGATTTCTTCATTTCAAATTCAACCTGCTCGGCCACCTTGATTTCCTCGAGAGTATTCGGAGTTAACTCCGAAACCTCTTCTATTTCTACTCCTCCTTTTCCTTGCTCTTTATCAGACTCTTCTATTCCTTCTTGTTCTGCATCTCCAGACAGTGAAACCCTTTCTGGTTCCATCAAAACATCTTCAACAACATTTCCAGGTACTGAAACCTTTTCTGGTTCCATCAAAAATTCTACAAAACCTTGTATCATTTCTTCACTAGGTTTAAGCCTTTCTTCTTCCATAACCCCATCTTCACACTCTTGATTCTTTCTAGCAACCACTTTGTATGTTTCCTCATGCAGTAAATGCTCTTGTTCTGTTCCTCCATGCATTAAATCTGTCTCGAGTTCTATTAATGACAAAAACAAATACAAAACTTGCACATTAAACGGACTCTCACATTTTACTTTCAACAAAACTATTTTTACTATTTCATTTATGGACATGACTATTTAAACCTTTTGCTTACCGGCAATATGCATCATTTCATCCTCCACCGCTACATCTTTCACCCCCTGCAATACAAGGTTTAAGATACATAAAAAAATAAATATGTTGGAACCCTTTTTGGTTTCATCAAAACAGACATACATAACATTCTATAAATTTTAGGTTTTATCAAAATATGCTGGAACCCTTTTTGGTTTCATCAAACAAAACAATTTTTAAGATAAAAAAAGAAATATTATTTCAACCAGTTTGTCAAATAAAAATGTAAAATCTATAAAAAAAATAAAATGAAATGATCAATAATAATGTAAAAGATCTATTTAATAATAATCAATAAGTAAAATTCGCAGAACAAATCGGTTTTTCAATTTTAATTACCAGGTTTCATATAAAAATGTAACATTTCTATGCAAATCTAAACTAACAGATCACCTCAACATTTGAAGCCTTTTCTGGTTCCGATCGAGCACCTTCTTCGTTGAGTAAGTCTACTTGGTCTCTCTTACGCTTCCTTCTGGAGTAGGTCTTCAATGAAGGTTGAAACCCAACCTCAGCGTCATATTTTGCCAATACTGCTTTATCTTCTTCGGAGAGTCCATTGTTGCCAGCTGTTGTAAGGTTTTCAATGATCATTCTTGCCCACCTGTATTTGGCCTCGTAAGAGTTGTCTTTGTTTGCAGCAATATGGTCTGTAACATTGTCTTCAACAGGCGTATGCACTTCAGTTTCAGCAGTATGATCTGCAATATTGTCTTCAACCGGCAATTCAATGTCCTCTTCATCCATACACTCAACCAAGCGCTTTTCTTGTTCATCATATTGGAGCATGAATGACCCCTTGCGGTAACGCATATTCTTCTGCAGTACACAAGAAAAATTGGTTAATCATGAAATAACAACCCTAAAGAAGGAACAGAACAAGAGCATATACTGCATATAATATAATATTTTTGATGAAACCAAAATTGGTTTTGATGAAACCAGAAAAGGTTTCATTAAAAAAGAAAATCTTTCTTGTTGGAGAAAAAAATGAATACTGCATATTTACCTCAGAGTATAGATCTTTCTTGTCGATGAGACCCTCAAAGTTGTCCAAAATTTGTTGGCAGACATTGCTAAGGTTCCATCGAGCAAACCTTGGATACCTGTCGAGCCCATCCTTTCTTTTTGCAATCATAGTCATCTCCGCCACCCAATACTGAAAAAAAAAAAAAAACAAACAAAAAAATTCAAATTAAGAATCAATATCAGAAACATTATAAAAAAACAGAACTTATGAAACAAAAGAACAAAATTAACTTACGTACCAGTGGGTAAATGACGCAACCTGATACCTTTTCAACATCACCATTAGATTCTATTATTGACTCAATTAGGTAGTCATGGAAGACATCCGGCCAACAAACTTTGTTCATATCAAAAACCATGTACAAGTACTTGGAAGCCAGACTTTGCACACCTTTGTTGGGGACGAATACAGAAACCAACAAGAACATAACAAAAAACTTTACAAACTCTTCTGCTTTGGTTTCATCCGTTGCGGCTTCCATCATGCAACGGAGAATATCGATTTTGAACGTCTTCTTACTTCCATCAAAATACTCAGCGACGAACATGTTAACCTTTTTCTCCAGCTGTTCATCTATCCCCACTTCTTCATCTACTTCTATACCCTTCATCATCTGTAGACTAAAGATAACAGAGAAATGTTCTGGAATTGTACGCAGAGTCATTTTCTTCGATCTCGATAATCTGAAACACAATGGTAGCTTACCATCTTCTCTGCTTTCAAGTGACTGTAAAACCATCATTATTTCTTTTGTCTTTTTCACGAGCTCTTCTACTTCCATTACACCATCATAGAATGGCTCAAAGAAAGGCAAGAATGGACATGATTTAAGAGCTAACAAATGTGGTTCTTTGTTCTTTAATAATGCCTTTAGTTCAACTGCTAGTTTGCATAAATGATGCAATGAGCATCTGTAACCCTCTGTTTCTCTTTTTTTACCTGTAAGTGAAACCAAGAAGTACAACATTAATCAAAAAGTACAAAACAACTTTTGGCAGGCTGAAATCTGGTTTCATCATCAATAAATGAAAATGATGCAACCAGATTTTGTTTCATCAGAAACACTAGAAATAAACACGCTAAACGGAGAACACAAAGTAATGAACACACCCAAATTATTTGAAGAATACATAAAACAAACATATGGTTATGGTTGGAACCAAAGTACAAAATTTGTAAATAAATATATTTTACATAAAACAAACTCTTGATCATCTCAGAATACAACAAACATCACCAAATACAATTCTGGTGGAACCAAAACATTATAGTGGAAAGATGATACCAAAAATGGTTTCATCAAAAATGATGGAACCAAACATTATAGTTATAGTGGAACCAATTTAACTATTGGAGAATGATGATACCAAAAATGGTTTCATCAAAAAAAAAGCAGATTATATTCTGTACTTCATAAGCAATACCAGTAGCACCAAACCAGCAGATGAAATCAGTAAATAACATCAGCAGACAAAACCTAAGATGATGGAAAAAATCAACTATGAAACTACAGAAACCTAAGATTGAAAACAGCATATGAAACCTAAAATTGAAATTAGCAGATGAAACCTAAGATTGAATTTCTATAGAAAGCTAAGATTGAAATCACCTACATGAAGTCAGTAGATGGAACCATTAAATGAAATCAGTAAATAACATCGAATTTCTACAAAAACCTAAAATCGAATTTTTAAAGAACATCAGATTCATAATCGAATTTCTACAGAAACCACTAAATGAAACCAAAAATCGGTTATGATTTACCTTTTACAACCACTTTCCTAATAGATTTCTTCTTTTCATCTTTCTTCTTCTCTTGCTTTTTCGCCATTTTCTTCTTCGCCTAATTTCTTAAGATGAAACCGTCTCTGAACATTAAAATAGGTCAAAATAAAATGAAAATTTAACGTGATTTCTTTTCGAGTAAGGTTAGATTTCGTTGTTATGAGTTTTATGAACTGTTTTCTGAAGCGGAAAGGAGAAGGAATCAAAAATGGTTTCAGATCTGGTTTCTGAGGGAAGAGAGGGAAGTTTTTGATAGTTTTAGGTGAAAAGTAATGTCGGTTACTCGAATAGGGAAGAAAATAGATGGGGTATGAAAAAAGAGGGAAGGGTAATTTAGTCAGTTCAGGTAAAATGGGGTAAATGTGTTGGTTTTGTTTTGTTGGGTCTAATTTAGATGGACAAGGACCCCTCTGGTGTTATAACACGCGCGTTTTTTTTTTTAATCTTTGTTGCGTTTAGTACGTATTTCTAACTCTTTGGAATTCTCGACATCATGCAGAATTACTCGTTGCAAAGATAAAAAGAAAAGTAAAAATTTAATTCTACAGCAACTCAAAGGAGGAAACGAAGAAGAAAGATCCAATCCCAGGTATGATTCTACTTCTACTACGGAGTTATTCGCCATTTGTTCTACAAGTCATGGTACAAGTATTCCCTAAGTGATGAGGAAGGAGATGGAAGCGAAAATGCTCGAATGTGAGCTCTAGCGAGGTGGGAAACGAAACTGCTGCTGGACAATGGATCAAGAGAATTAAGTTGGCGAATCAATAGCAACCAGGGTAAATGAAGTGACTCGACTCAAGAAATCAATGACAGACGGAAGATGGTTGTCGAATGTGATTCTTAAGATCTCCGCTTTTAACTTTCGATTTAAGGATTTGAATAATGACGTTACTCTGATTTTGCTTGAAAGAAAGAATGATTATCCTAGGCATACGCGGTGTTCAAAATTGTGTATCCCATTATCTTTTATGTCTAATTCACTTCAGTTAATGATTTTTTTATAGGATTGAGCAAGGAGTTTCATTGAAGAAGAAAGAGTGTATACCTTCTTTCATGCAAAATTAGGTAAACAACCATCATATTAGCCATATTTGTTGACCTTCGTTTAATGGAAATCAGGCTTTTTCTTTTATTCTGATTGATATAACAAACGATAACTTAAGACAGGAAGTCCCGTCTCGAGATATCGGTTCATGATTTTTATTTGTTGGGTTCCATTTGTTGGATTTGTCATTTTAATTGTTTTTGCAATTAGTTCATGGAACACTATTTCGTCATTTTTGAGTTTTTGCAATGATATTCTTTTAATTGTTTATGTGATCTGTGTTAATAGGAAGTAATTGATTCATAGATAAACAGTAAATTAGAGATGTACATGGGAGGACTTGGGACCTTTATTGATCCAATCTTTTTTTCCAAGTGGACGATTTGTCCGCTTCTTTTTAGTTGAATTACTGACTCTTTAATGCTTAGATTTCCTGCATTCTCTATAAATTTCATGCGAAAACGGAATAAAATTATTTCAGTTTATAAGTTATATAACCATCTTCGTTATTCTCCACAGGTGCACATTCTTTGAGATTATATAATTATCTTGACTTCGTATATTCTCAATGAGATGTTAAGTGATTCTTTAGGAAGAAATCTTTCGTGCTCTCAGATCTAAACAACATTCATGACATGCAAGACAAGAACATACGAACTATACTATATCGATGAAGGATGCAATTGCAGGTAGTAGCTAATGGGGGTGCAGATAGAAATGAGTTACAGAAGCCAACTCAGAGATTTCCAACTCTTTTAGAAGAACAATAATTAATTAAGTACCAAAGATGGAATGTAGCGGGCGAAGAAGGAGTTGAAGAAGAAGAAGCATGAGCCCAATTAAGCTCCTCATGGAGCACATCACGCTTGCATGTAGAGAAAAAATTGGATTACAACATCCATGATGACACTAGCCCGTGCATTAATGCACGGGCATAAAAGCCCTTGTTAAGTAAATAAAAAAAGATATTGAGATTTAGAGATAAGATGTTTTCGGTACCTTCTTAAAGAATATGACTTCTGACTCCTCAACTTACAATTCCCTTGTTTAAAGGCCAGATTTCCCAACCAGGATAACCGGCAAGGGTAACAGGGTATCATTTCAGTCTTTCAAACCATTTTGAAAATTCACTTTGAAGCTTGATAACACTATAAATGAGCAAATATAATAACTAAATCAAGGGAGAACATAACATTCCAGCGATACACATGACTGTTAAAATTGTCAAATATTCAATTACTACACCAATTGCAAAATGATTACTCAATTCACAAGATATCTTTTAGTCCAAGATTCTTATGGGTAATAAATAGATGAAAAATGCAGAAGCAGATTTACCTGTTTATATTTTCTTTTAGTTTTCATATTTCAATAATGAACTACAAAAACATAGAGTGAACACCATTGACACATAACATCTTTAACTGAAATTCTTGTTAGGCTTTTCTCTCCAACATTCTATCTCCCTACATAAGTACCAGAGTTGAGGGAAACAAGGCTTTCGAAGTAATACTTTTCTTGGTACAAGTACAATGATCTAGGACTATTTGGTTCTATAACATTTGTGTTCATAGGGTCATATATAACTAGTTTACCAAAATCCCCAAATAGCATCTCACCGTTCTTAAAAGAACAAATAAACCTCAAGGACGTGGCTTTAGTAATTCTGTCATGGGTAATGACACAATGTTTAGTCCAAGATTCTTGAACTCCATACTCCTGCATTACCCAGACTTCAACACAAACCTTATCAACTTCAACAAGTACACAAAGGCACCCTTCCAACACTCCCACAGATATAAATGAATGCTTATTTTTCAAATATTTTTTTGGCAATTGCAATTCTTCAAATTTTTCTTTGCTGATATCCAAAAATACTATGATTTCATACTTGTCATTCCCTCGTGCTAGCCAATGAAGATCTCCATGGATAAAAACCCCACCGATGTCTCTTGATACATTACAGAACTTGTATGGGACAGTTAGACTGGTTTTCCATGAATTCGACCTTAACGAATAAACTTGAATTTTTGAAGTATCCTCATTTCCACCAAAATCTTCACCAATTACTAACTTGTAATCGTCGTTCTTACAATCATAACAAAAAGCACTCATAGTAATTAATTGAAGAGGTTCAAAAAACCCCAAGGGTTCAGGGATTTCTCTATACGCTTCAGATGCTGGGTTCCAAAGATAACATATATAACTCTTCATCAAGATGAGACAACCATAGGCAAACTAGACCATTCGAATATCCCAAAAAAACAACTAAGTGAATAACCATCAGATTCAAATGGGTAATCTATATCCAAGGCATACGCATGAAATTCATCTGTATACAACAACGATTCAACTGATACATGACTTAAGGTGTAGATTAAATCAGAATATTCATTACCTATTTTCATAAGGCATCTAAGCATGAGATTAGGTTTATTTTTCGAGATAGTAAGATTGAGATGCGATTTCACAAAATCAAAGTCAGAAATGTGTTCATACCAAGTTTTGCAAACACACTTGCACACAAATGTAGATTTCACAGGTACTCTTAGAAGGATTTCATGGTAGAGTTCCTCTGGAATGCTTGACATTTTTGCTGCTTTTCCTTCCGATTCTTCCACCGATTCCGGTTTATATTGCTTGCAGATTCAAAGAGAAAATTTAACGTTTGTTGATCCAATCTAATCAATCTTCCAAAACTAATTTCGGAGATTAGGGTCTCAACATTTCACACTCAGGAAATAGAAAACGACGAAGAGAGCAGAAGCTATTTGTTTAAAAGCAGGCCAGGAAATGAAGAAGGCATCGACTTTTAGTTTGGGCCCAGTATACTATGTCACTAGTTGGGCCCACCGATCGGAGAGTCCGAAGGTAAGGAGTGCCTTTTATGACAACTTTTTTTTTATATAAAATGAAGCTTCACCCAAATGTGAGATGTGATAAAAAATTTGGAAATGACTACCATTAAAAATAAAAATAAAAACCCTCCTAGATTTTAATTTTTTTAATTATATAAATAGAAAAGGTGATACGTTTACTCCGTGTCTGGAATTTTTTTTTACTTTCACGCCGTATCAGGAAAAATGATATTTTCACCTCGTGTCAGGAAAATGGTACTTTCATCCCGTGTCAGGAAAAGTGATACTTTTACCCCAATACTAGAAAACTGATTTCAGGAAAAGTGATACTTTCACCCCATTACTAGAAAAATGATACTTTCACCCAGTTTATGGAAAAGTGATACTTTCACCCCGTATCAGGAAAAGGTAATACTTTCACCCGTGTCAGAACAAATGGTACTTTCACCTTTTCAATTTTTCCCATTTTATGTAAGAATGAAACTGTGAAAGTATCTCTTTTTCTGAAACAGAGATAGTATATGCCTAAAAATTTCATTCCAAAAAAAAAAATGCTTAATGAATTATGGAGCCACCAAAAAGGGTGCATGACAGTTTATACAGTCGTATAAATAACATTCCACTAATTTGGTTAAGCAACTACTAAAACAATATATATGCCTCAGAAATAATATTCCAACAAAAAATTGATGTTTGTACTTATGTGCATGTCACTCAAGATGAAGTCTTTTCTTGCTTCTACAAACTATTATTACAGAGGTTGATAATATATTGGTGATTAGAGTTCATACTCATCAAGAAATACATGAAACACTTAAGGAATGGAGAATTGAAGTTTTCCAGGGCATGAGGGTTTCCAAGTTGGTTTTTACAGAAGTCAGTGGTCTATTATAGGTGATGATGTATGTTAGATAGTTACAAGATTTTTTGAAACTAAGCATATGATGAAGGAAATTAACAAAACTTACATTTCACTCATTCCTAAGAAGAAAATGTCCATCTGTGCAGCAGATTATAGACCAATGGGGCTATGCAATACTCCATACAAGATCATTTCCAAAAATTTTGTCACAAGATTAAAGCTTCTAATAGATAAGATTATATCACCTTATCAAGCATCTTATGTCTCTGGTAGATTTATAAGCAACAATATTGTCATTGCATAGGAAATAATACATTTCATGAAGAAGAAAAGAGGCCAAATTGGATGGTTAGCTTTAAAACTAGACATGTTAAAGGCTTTTCATAGTCTTGAATGGAAATTTTTTATAAATGTTCTGGATTATTTTGGCTTCAACAAAGACTTATGTGATCTTATATATCAATGCATCAGTACAACTTCTTTATCTGTTATGCTCAATAGTTTTCCATGTGAATAATATCACCCATCAAGAGGTATTAGACAAGGTGATCCTCTATCACCATATGTTTTCATTCTCTCTATGGAATTTTTCTCAAGGCATCTTGTTTCAGCTCAACAAGATAAATCAATTCAAGGTATTAAAGTGGATGATTCTTCTCCTGCCATTAATCATTTGCTTTTTGCAGATGACTGCTTGATCTTCACTGAAGCAAACCTTTCCTCAATCAACAATCTATTGGAGTTATTACATAATTTCAGTACACAGTCTGGTTAAATGATCAAGTTTGATAAATCTTCTATGCATTTCAGTAAGAAAACTAAGCCTGAAGTTGCTGAAACTCTTACACATATTGGGTGTTAAAGCCATGAGTTCTAAGGAGATATATCTTGGTTCTCCATTGCTTCTAGGACATTCAAAACATGAGGCTTTTAAAGATATTGAAGAGAATTTTATAAACATATACTCTACATAGTCATCTAGTTCACTCACTCAAGCTGCTAGATCCACAATGATTAAACATGTACTTAGTTCTCTTCCAGTTTATCAAATGTGCACCTTTAAACTTCCTACTCAACTGATCAACAGGCTTACAACAATTGAGTGGAAATTCTTTTGGGGTTATAATTCTAACAGGGTAAATAATCCAATAGCATGGCACAAAGTTTGTATATCCAAATATTTTGGTGGGTTGTCTTTCATAGATTTGGAAAGCTAAACTTGGCATTACTTACTAAGTTATCCTATAGATTGTGCACTGAATCAGAAGCTCTTTGGACAAAAATTATGAGCAATAAATACTTCAAAAATGGGGATATTCTTCATCAAGATCTTAAAGCAGTAAATATAAGAAATGGGGATGTTCTTATATTTGGAATGGTCTAATCAAAGGATTGCAGGTAGTTCAACAGAATTACTTTATGAAATTTAACAATGGTAAGAAAACCAAAATATGGTTGGATAGATGGATACCAGGTGAAAGCTCACCACCTCAGCCAATTAATGATCTTCACAGGTTTTATCATGATGTTGAAGAATTAATTCTCCAGGATACCAATAACTGGAATGTTGATCTCTTCAATTAGATCTTTGATATTAATACCTCTCAAAAAATTTAGAGTTTATACTTGGATACTTCTAAAGAAGACATCATGGTTTGGATGCCTGCTAAAGATGAGAATTTTTCTATTAAGAGTTGTAGTTCAATCAATCACTGACAACGCTCTCCTTATACAATGGGAGAATAGGAACCTTCTGAAGTTGATCAAGAACCTAAGTTTATGTTTTATTCATTGTAGTTTTTCTTTTATTAGTAGAGATGGTAATAGGGTAGCTTATTCATTTGTAAGAACTGTTAGAGAATACCTACAAACTTAAATCTCCTAAATAACTTATACAAACTGTTAGTTTTTTGTTTGATGTATAAAATCTCATAAAATCATCTATGATTCGTTTTATTCTGATCAGACCTCCTCACTGTGGAAGAGGTTCTAGTGGGAAAAAGCCTAAAAATAAGGATGGAAGTTGTATCCAGCGATTTCCAAATAACAAAATCGTGTTTTAACTTTCAAAAATAAAATAAAATGGTTATACATTTTTGTTTTCCTTTTATGGCAAGAATATGGGGAAATCATTTTTATTTATAAGGAAATTGGTACTGATAGTGAAATCTTTCTTTTATTGGTAAAGACTAGTGTATTGAAGTAGCCAATACGTTTAAATTAGTAGGAAACATGTGAAAACTCATGATTTGTTTTTTGTAAGGACCAATAATAAATTAGCTCAACCTCTTCATTTGATGTTTAGGGTAAATTGGTGCAACTGTCCAAGGATGGGTATGTATCGGCTGTTAGTTATTCAGACTAATTAATTTTTTTCTAAGTTAGTCGTGATTATTTTAAGAAAGGGGTTTCCTAAACCGGTTAAAATTCTTGGTGTCCAAGTTTGTAACCTATATAAATAGATAATTAGGCATTGTAGAATTTGTGTGTGTGTGTGAAGAAAACTGTATAGATTTTAGGGCAAAAAGCTAGTGTTTCGTTGTGAGAGCATATTGGTGAGGAACAAGAGACAATCTTATCACCTAGGGTAATTGTTGTGGTGTAACCAAGGGTTTGCTGGGATTCACACGACGTTGTAATCGTTTTCTTCGTAGTGGATTTGAGTTGGTGCGGCTCAAAATAGACGTAGACAATATATACACGTTATAAGTATTGGTCGAACCACTATAAATCTTGTGTCTTGTGATTTGATTTATATTACTCGTATTATTATTGTTGCTTGTGCTTGGTTTACTTATTATTCATCATAATATCTCAAGATCCTGTTATTCCGCGTTTTTCATTAATTCCATAAAAATCATGACAACCGGTATCAGAGCTTTGGTTAGATCTTCAGGGTTTATCGTAGTACTATTAGAGTAGAATTTATGGGTGACTTTATGGGTGAAAACAATTTCAGCTGATTTCGGTAATTTTGGGTGTGTGGGTGAGAAACAAATTTAAACCCTAAACAATGTACTTCAAGGGAGTTCTTTAGATTCGAGAGATCAATCTGTACAAGTCTGGCCTAAACCAAGAAATGGCTGTTCCAGACTTGCCTCGGTCACAAAGTGAAGGAGAATGGGTTGGTTTTGGGGAGGGAAGCAAGGAAAGTGATGAGACCAGAATAGTTGATTTCTGGAAGAGTAGTTGTTTTCTACGACTTGTATCAGAAAGTGGGAAGCTAACAAATGGAAAGCTAACAAATGTTTTTTGAGTGTTGTATGCTCCTTGACTGAACTTTTTTTTTGGTGGAAATATGTAAGACCTATTTATACATGTCGAAGTGAAACGTACTCTGGTCTCATTAAGGAATGGGAAAATGGGTGAGTAAATGGGAGGAGATGGTAACCGTTAACGCATGGAATTGATGTTCCATAAAACAAAGCGGTTCACCATTAACTCCCTGTATTTACTAACCACCTCATCCTTATGACACTTCCTTATGATGGGCGTAGTGCATGCCGCACACTGTAAACTGCCAAACCAATACCCAAAGAGTATTCCCCTTTTTGTGATATGTGTTGATGTCTCGAATATTTTGTGAAAAATATGTAGCATATTGTTGTTGTCTGGCAAGTTGATCTTGGGATACTTGCTGGCTTGGTGACCTTCAACGGTCGAGATTTTGCATCTTAATAGGAAAGGTAGCCGTTGATCGTCGCACGCTTTTGTTTTTTGGTGGCTGAATAGGGAACGCCAGCATGTTGGCGCGGTAAAGTTGGCATGCCTTGGCACGGCTTGGCGTGGCCAAACTAGGGTTTTGGGTCAAAGGTTACCATGCGTTGTCTGGTAACCTTGGACGACTAGGATTTGCTCTTGGGATTGAAGGGCAACCATTGATTTTCGCACGCCTTCGTTTTGGTAGCCGTATAGGGAAGTCCAGCATGGTGGCACGGCTAGGTTGGCAGGCTATTGGCACGGCATGTCTTGGCGCGGTTTTGCGTGGCCAAACTAGGGTTTTGGGTCAAAGGTTACCATGCGTTGTATGTTAACCTTGGACGGCTAGGATTTGCTCCTGGGATTGAAGTGCGACCGTTGATTATCGCACGCCTTTATTTTGGTAGCCGCATAGGGAAGGCCAGCATGGTGACGCATCTAGGTTGGCATGCCATTGGAATGGCATGCCTTGGCGTGGTTTGGCCTGGCCAAACTAGGGTTTCGGGTCAAAGGTTACCATGTGTTTTCTAGTAACCTTGGACGGCTAGCTAGGATTTTCTCCCATGATTGAAGGGGGGCCGTTGATTGTCGCACGCCTTCTTTTTGGTAGCAACTTAGGGAAGTCCAGCATGGTGGCGCGGCCAGGTTGGCATGGGTCCATGGTAAGGTACGTTAGCATGGTTGGCATTCCATGATGCCGTAGGTGTGGCTGGTACAGTTTTCCATTGGCACAGGGGTGTGGATAGCATGGTTGGCATGCCTTGGCACGGTGGGTGTGGCTGGCACGGTTTTCCATTGGCACCGGGGTGCGTCTAGCATGGTTGGCATGCCTTGGTGCGATAGGTATGGCTGGCATGAGTTTCCATTGGCACATGGGTGCGGCTAGCAAGGTTGGTATGCTTTGGCGTGGTAGGTGTGGCTGGAACGATTTTCCATTTGCACATGGGTGCGGCTAGCACGGTTGGCATTCCTTTGCGCGGTAGGTGTGGATGTCACTGTTTTCCATTGGTACAGTGGTAGGGATGGCATGGTTGGCATGCCTTGGAGCGGTAGGTATGGCTGGCACGACTTTCCATTGGCACATGTGGCGTGGGAATTAGAAATTTGGCCTATTGAAACCCTAATTAGTAATTAATTAAAAAAAGGTACCCTAGTAATTTTCTCGCAGACATATTAAAGGGTTCAATAAATGCGTTTAAGTCCTGTGATGTCACTGTCTGACTAGGGTTTTGCGACTTTACCCTTAAGTTAAAAACCACCATCAACATTATGTCCCCTGCTTAGCTCGGAACATGGGTGTTATTGTGAGGTAAACATAATATGGTGACAGACAAGGACAAAATCGAAACATAAATCATGCAAGATGGTCAGGAAGATCCATATAACCTTTTTCGGGAAGCAGGGAGAATCCGTGATCCTTGTGTTTGGCAGCTTTGCGTAGATTCTCTTTGTGGTATTGACCGTGAAGTGGTGGGACGAGAAATCATTAGTTTGGTCTGGATACTTATCATCTTGACTGGGTCAGGGAACATCATGATGTTGACATGGAAAGTTGGTACCGGCGCGGCAAGTCATGGCACGGATATCTTGGCATGATGGGGCCACGATAATGGAACATACGTCTTTGCACGGTGCGGTCATGACAAGGCATGCTTTGGTGAGGAAAGGCATGCGCGGGCGGCTCTGCACGGTGGAAAATTTTCTTTGCAGGCCCGATTGCCTCTTACTCAACTCAAATGGGAAGTCCTTTCCTCTTTCAAACGTTAAAGTATCACACCCCCCTGTCTCGCCTAGATTTCATTGGGGTTTTAATGAGGGGTTTCGTTTGAGGATGATTTCCCGGTCGTTCTTCCATCATGTTCCGCCTATTTAGTCTGTGTTTCTCTTTCCTCCTTTAGGGTTTCCATAGTATTTACGCCGGTGAAGTTGTCGTCTTCCCAGTTTTTTTTAACAAAGATTTCTTCCCGTTGAATCCAACTTTCTTCATCATGTCGATCATAAGTGAATCATCCTCGAGCCATCTATGTTCCCCAGCCAAATGCTCTAGGCTTGACTCTTGCAACAATTTTCCTATCTGTGTTGTTCGGGTCAAGAAGATCATACCGGTATGCTCTTATTAATCTCAACAGGTGTTTCATTATTTTCCGATGAATAACAAAATTTTTCCTTATGTGTAGAGATATCCCGTCGGAGCGTGCGTTACCATCATTGATGAAGATGATTTGGTTACCCCTTTTTCTTCAAGCTCGATCCTACCAGCTGTTGTAGATCTGGAGAACGCCGACCTAGGAATTTATTGTCATGAGTATCCCAATGCAGATTCGTCGTTCGGAACCTTCATGAGGTGTCTCTCTTCTAACTACCGAAGCGTCGGTGTGTTTCTGGTGCGGAAATAATTCGTGACTCTTTACACCAAAATATGAAGGATATATGGCCATATTTCCACCAGGAACGTGGTTCAATATTGTTCGTCCTCTTTAGTTTCCATGGTGAATTATCTCTTGCTAATGGTCGTTAAAATGGAAAGTACGTATATCCGTGCTATCGCGGAACCAACTATTCAAAAGTGGGAGAACATGGTGTCTACCTGTGAATCTCTGAAGTTCAACGTTAGTTGGTTTCGATATCGTCCTGAGATTGTGCAAGTAGACAGAGATGGTATTCTAGCTGGCATGGTCCCTGCTATGAAATCTATTCTGAAATAGAATAAATCTCTAGCCATGGAGTCACAAAAGGTGGAAGAGTCAATCCAGAACTTGAAGAGTAGGACTGAAAGGTATCAAAGCTGGTTAAAGATATTTCTTTGTAAGGATTACAATCTTTTGGATTGGATTTTCTGAGTTATGTGGTTGCGAGATGTTTGGTCTCTTTCTAGGTCTTAAACATGCTTTTGCTCTTTCTCTTCTTTTCTCCTTTTTTTTGTAATTTTTTTTTTAAAGAACAAGAGAATTTTATTGATTTACTTCAATCAAATAAAGGAAAAAGAAAGACTTGATATTTGGGATGTGGAAGAAAGTGGAAAGATTCCTGGCTATCTATGCTTGTGATATGGAGGGGGGCGAGGCGGTGGTCAGGCGTAGTATGCCTTACGCCATTTTCGTTGATGACAGCTTCCAGTTTTCCTTCGTCTTCTTTGACGACCATGTAGTACCCACTTTTGTATGCTTTCGTGACTATATAAGTCCCTTCCCACTTTGCGGAGAACTTTGGTGCAAACGCGTCTTGCTGAATGTTCTTGGCGGTTTTTAATACCAAATCTCTCACTTGAAAAACTAGAGGTTTCACGGTTTTGTTATATGCTCTGGAAACCCTATTCCTGTATGCTTGTGCGTTTTCTTCCACCTTGGATTTTTTAGAATCTACAGTGTCCAATTCTGCAACTATGGTGCTCAATGCTTCAGCTTCATTCCATCGAACTCCGCTTGCTTCGGCAATCCTAGCCGATGGGATTTTAACTTCCACTGGGAGGATAGTGTCGTTTCTGTAAACAAGAGAGTATGGAGAGACCCCGGTGGAACTTCTTGGTAATGTATGGTACTCCCAGAGTGCCATTGGAAATTGCTCATTCCATGGACGAGGATTATCATGCACTGTTCGTCTGAGGATTTGGATAAAAGTTTTGTTGGTGCTTTCAGCTTGCCCGTTCCCTTGGGGGTAGTATACGGTGGAGAAGACTTGCTTAATTCCATATTCCTCTAGTAACTCCCGTTCTTGTTTGTTCGCGAAAGGGGTGGAGTTATCGGTAATGATATGTTTAGGTACGCCAAAACGGCAGATAATGTACTCCTTAATGAATCCCGCGATTGTGGTTCCACTCGTCCGTCGTAAAGGTATGGCTTTGACCCATTTGGTGAAATATTCGGTTGCTATTATTATGTACTCATGATGCTTTAAGTATGGTGGATTGATCTTTTCAATGATGTCGAGTCCCCAAATATGAAAGGGACACGGACTGCTTATTGAATGCAAGGGAGTCGACGGTACATGGATAAGGTTTCCGTGAATTTGACATTTCTTGCACCTCTAGACGAAAGAAGCTGTGTCATCCTCCATGGTTGGCCAGTAGTACTTCTCATGTATCTAGAAAAATAATTTCCACTTTCCTTGATGTTCGCCTTCATGCATCTCTTCCAGCATAATTGGGATTTCTGCTTCGTTCAAACATCGTAGTAGAGTTCCTCCAAAGATTTTACGATATAATATTCCTTCGTGGAATACGAACCTGTCGGACCTTTGTTTTATCTTAGATGCATCCTTATTATTGGCGGTGAGTATTCCGTCACGAGGGTCATTAATGTATGGCTCCTTCTAGTCCCCAGCATGACCAATGTTGAAAACTTTTAATTGATGCGGCGGCGCTTGGCAGTTGGAACAAATTCTTTGAAGTAATCGAGATGGGGCCTCCATTTATGGCCAGTAGTATCCAAGGAGTTGCAATCGGCGATAGAGTGTTATCACTAATGTTTGCCCGCAGATCTCACCATGGACGCGGTTGAGTTGTTGTTGTGCTTCTCCCTCTCCGAGATATCTTGACAAGGAACCGTCTATATTTCGATGATATAGCACCCCTCGGAGTATAAAGAAGTTACGTAAGGTTTTGAGACTGACTTTTCCCTCGAAAAGTGAGTTGTTAAGTTCTTGGATAATTGGTGTTCTCTAGTCATCAGCTTCATCTTCTTCGGGTTGCGAAAGCAATGTTGAAGACATGGTTCGTCTATTTACTATCAGGGTTTCCTCAAGACCTTCAAATTGAAGTTTCGATGCTAGCGTGTCTAGGAAGTCAACGTGTTGGTTTCCGATGCGTCTAATAAGGGTTATGGTTGCGTCGGCGAAGTAGTTCAGTAGTTTTTGCACCTCGGCTTTATATGGGGTTAAGGTTACTTCTTTCAGTGTGTATAGTCCGTTTACCTGGTTGACAAGTAGTTTAGAGTCCCCTTTTATTTCCAGATATGTTGCTCCGGCTCGTTTATCTAAGGATAGTCCGGTGAGAAAGGCTTCATCCTTTGCTGAATTGTTGGTGCAGGGGAAGTTTAGCTTGAAAGAGTACGAGAATACTTCACTAGCTGGGGATACTAGAACTACATCGGCTCATCCTGTACTATTGTTAGGAGTAGTGGGGCCGTCGAAGAATAGTAACCATGTTTCTTCTTGGATGAAAGAGATTTACGGAAAGTCCCCAGGGAGGTCCTCGCGTAGCGTCACGGTATTTTCTCCCAGAAATGCCGTCATCAAATCTGAAACTGCTTGTCCTTTGATGGCTCTCGGGGAAGCACATGTTATGTCAAACTCTGACATTTGGAGGATCCATTTGGCCGTCCTTCCTATCAGGGCCGGTTTTGAGAGGATGAACTTCACAAGATCGAATTTAGATATCAGAACCACATTATTGGATAGTAGGTAATGCCTGAATTTCTGGATGGAGTGGATCAAAGTTAGGCACGCCTTTTTTGCTTTGGGATACCTGAGTTCAGCATCTCTTAAAGTTCGATTGAAGTAGTATATCATCTTCTTGGGCGAGGAGAGATCCGACAACAATGTCGCTAAAAACAGTGTAGATGTGTAGCGGTCTTCCTTGCGTGTGTGATTTCATGACGGCTGGGGAAGATAACGTTTGCTGAATCTTCCGGAACGCTTATTGTTGTAGTATGGTCCAGACAAATCTCGCTCACTTCTTCGGTAAGGGGGTAAATGAAGCAACAATTTGAGCCAATCCGGGTATGAAATGGCGAATGTAGTTTATTTTACCCATGAAACTCTAGAGTTATTTCACGCTTTGCGGTGGTGGCATCATGAGGATGGCTTGGGTTTTGATTGGGTCAGATTTAATCCCCTTAGCGGTTACCTGGAGGCCTAAAAATTTCCCGAGGAGACACCAAAAGCATACTTTAATTTATTCGCGGCATCTTTCAAACACCTGCCGCAGGATTCCTGTGTGGAATGCCTGGGTTTTGGACTTGACCACTATGTCATCTACATAATCTTCAACTTTCTTGTGCATCATATCATGAAAAATAGTGGTCATGGCGCGTTAGTATGCGGCGCCAGCGTTTTTAAAACCGAAGGGCATCACATTGTAGTAAAATTTTCCAAGAGGAGTTCAAAAAGCCGTCTTACTTGCATCGTGTTCGTACATCTTTATTTGGTTGTAGCCGTTGTATCCATCCATGAAAGAGAACATGCCATGTCCACTAGTGGCATCTACAAGCATCTCAATGTTGGGTAGCGGAAAGTTATCTTTAGGGAAACATTTTTTCAAATCTCTAACATCAACACAGCATCTGATCTGGCCATTCTTCTTCTTTACCAAAACTATGTTTGCCAACTAGTTGGGGTGATGAATCGATTTGATGGAACCATCCGCTAGTAGCTTTTGAATTTCTAATATAATCTTTTCTTCTACATTGTGCCGGAATTGTGTTGTGGTCTGCTTGACCGGTTTGGATCTAAGTATCACATGTAAATGATGAGTGACCAACTTCTCGTCTAAGCCGGGCATTTCCTCGTATGTCCATGCGAATACATCTTGATATTCCTAGAGGTGGTTTACCAACTTTACACGTTCATCTGTGCACCGAGTCGATCTTATGGAAATGGGTCGTGGAGATTCTTCACTCCCGACATTTATAACCTCAAGTTCGTCCATGGTTGAGTTGGTCCCATCTTGTAGCTGTCGTGGTGCGTAACGTACCTCCTCCCACGGCTGATGACTACGCTTGCGTTCCATTAGGAGGAGAGAATGTGTGGTAGTCTCCCCTGTTAATTGCTAACAGTGGCGCTGATATATGGTTTTCCCTTTTTTATCGTGACCCGTAATAAAAACCCGTCCTCGCTTGGTGTGAGCCGAACTCTGTTTCTGCGGATGGATGCGGGCGCGTTTCTCTTTTGAAGAGGTGATGTGACATTGAGTTTCTCCTCAAAGTTGTGCAAGACCATCACTTTCTTCAATGGACGTCCATTTTGGCAGTGGAGTGTGGTGAGCCTTATTGGTTGTGACCCGCGGGCTCTGTCTTGGCTCAAAAATCTCCATTCCTCAGATCGGCACATAGGGAGATAATGATGCAATGATGTGAATGACTTCTCCGTTTAACATGGTTTTCAAGCACTGGTGATACGTCTAATGAATGATTCTGTTGTCTGGAGCCATGGCCTTCCAAGTATCATGTGGTAATCTGGCTCCTTTTCGATTATCTTGAACCTTACTTTTGACTTGACAGGTCCTATCGATAGATTCAAATTAACGTACCCATATGTACTGGTTTGGTTTCCTTCGAAATCGTTCATTATAGTTGATTGTCGTACAACTTCATTTTGTTGTACTTTGTCCGTCCTGAGCATCCTAAGGGTAACAACGTTGGAGGATGCTCCCATGTCGATGATAGCCCTTTTGAATTCCACGTCTTTGATATGAGCGGTGACATGTAGGGCACGATTATGGCCTTCCACTGCCATCATGTCATCGTCGGTAAACGTGATATTGTTGATGGAAAAATCTGGCATTCTTTCTATTTCCAAGCGTAAAGGAACCTATAACACGCTTAACGTTATTCGATTGATGGAGGTGAATGTCTACATCCGTTGATCCTTTAAAAGATGTAATAGTTCACATAAGTTTTCTACCAGTGAGGCTTCTTCCTGGCCTATGGGTCTCTGATTAGTAGTGAAGCTGTTAACTTGAGAGAGATCGTTCGGAACATTAGTCCCCAATTCTGGAGTCTCCGGGACAGGTGAACCGTTCAATTTTGCCGTCAGGTTGATGAGGAAGTCCAGTATAGCGCTAATCGCATCTTTCATCAAACCCATGTTCTTGGTGTGGATCTCCTGAACCCATACCCAGTCAGTCAGCCTTGGAATTCCTTCGTCGGTCGCGTTGTTGGGCGTTGTGTTGGGGAAAAAAACGTTGTCGTTCGCCTGAGTGGAACTTGAGGACATGGATTCAGTCCTAAAATTGACCATCCTACTGAGTTAGAGAAATGTATTCTTGAAACTGATATTGGGACCGATAAATCAGTCTCCTACTGTGGTCGCCAATTGTTTATGGGTGAAAACAGTTTCTGCTGATTTCGGTAATTTCGGGTGTGCGGGTGAGAAACGAATTTAAACCCTAAACAATGTACTGCAAGGGAGTACTTTAGATTCGAGAGATCAATCTGTACAAGTCCGTCCTAAACCAAGAAATGGCCATTCCATACTTGCCTAGGTCCCAGAGAGAAGGAGGATGGTTTGTTTTTGGGGAGGGAAGCAAGGAAAGTGATGAGACAAGAATAGTTAATTTCTGGAAGAGTAGTTGTTTTCTACGAATTGTATCAGAAAGTGGGAAGCTAAAAAATGGAAAGCTAGCAAATATTTTATGAGTGTTGTATGCTCCTTGACTGAACTTGTTGTTCGGTGGAAATAGGTAAGACCTATTTATACAAGTCGAAGGGAAACGTACTCTGCTCTCATTAAGGAATGGAAAATGGGTGAGTAAATGGGAGGAGGTGGTAACCGTTAACGCATGGAATTGATATTCCATAAAAAATATCATTTCACCATTAACTCCCTATATTTACTAACCGCCTCATCCTTATGACGCTTCCTTATGACGGGTGTTGTGTGCGCCGCACGCTGTAAACCGCCAAACCAATACCCAAAGAGGATCCCCCAGTTTGTGATATTTGTTGATGTCTCAAATGTTTTGTGGAAAACATGTAGCATATTGTTGTTTCATGGAATGTCAAGCTAGGGAAAATTGCAAGCTTGGTTACCTTCAAAGGTCGAGATTTTGCATCTTAAGAGGAAAGGTAGCCGTTGATCGTCGCAAGCTTTCGTTTTTTGGTGGCCAGCATGGTGGCGTGGAAAAGTTGGCATGCCATTGGCATGGCATGCCTTGGAACGGTTTGGCGTGGCCAAACTAGGGTTTTGGGACAAAGGTTACCATGCGTTGTTTGGTAACCTTGAACGACTAGGATTTGCTCCTAGAATTGAAGGGCGACCATTGATTGTCGCACTCCTTCGATTTGGTAGCCGCATAAGGAATGCCAGCATGGTGGTGCGACTAGGTTGGAATGCCATTGGCATGGCATGCCTTGGCGCGGTTTGGCGTGGACAAACTGCGGTTTCGGTTCAAAGGTTACCATGCCTTGTCTGGTAACCTTGGACGTCTAGGATTTTCTCCTGGGATTAAAGGGCGACCATTGATTGTCGCACGTCTTCGTTTTGATAGACGCATAGGGAATGCCAGCATGGTGGCGCGGCTAGGTTGGCATGTCATTGGCATGGCATGCCTTGGCGTGGTTTGGCGTGGCCACACTAGGGTTTCGGGTCAAAGGTTACCATGTGTTGTATGTTAACCTTAGACGGCTAGGATTTGATCCTATGTTTGAAGGGTGACAATTGATTGTAGCACGCCTTCCTTTTGGTAGCCGCATAGGTAAGGCTAGCATAGAGGCGTGGCTAGGTTGGCATGGGGCCATGGCAAGGTGTGTTTGGCATGACATGGTGGGGGCCAAGGGCTTGGCATGGTGGGGCCAAGGGTTTGGCATGCCATGGGAGCATGATGTGGCGAGCATGGATAAGGACAAAGAAAGGTTTGGTTTGGCTTGGCATGGTTGGGCCAAAGGTTTGGTGTGACCAAGATAGGATCGTGACCATGCTAGGGTTTTGGGTCAAAGGTTACCATGTGTTATATGGTAACCTTGGACGACTAGGATTTTCTCATGTGATTGAAGGGTGACCGATGATTGTCGCATACCTTCATTTTTGTAGCCGCATAGGGAAGGACAGCATGTTGGCGCATCTAAGTTGGCATGGGTCCATGGCAAGGTGCTTTAGCATGGTTGGCATTCCTTGGCATGGAAGGTGTGGATGCCACAGTTTGCCATTGGCACAATGGTGTGGCTAGCATTGGTTGGCATGCCTTGGCGGGGTGGGTGTGGCTGGAACGGTTTTCCATTGGCACATGGGTGCGTCTAGCATGGTTAACATGCCTTAGGGCAGTAGGTGTGGCTGGCATGGTTTTCCATTGGAACAGGGGTGCGGCTAGCATGGTTGGCATTATAGGTGTGGCTGGCATGATTTTCCATTGGCACACGGGTACGGATAGCATGGTTGGCATGCCTTGGCATGGTAGGCGTGGCTGGCACGAATTGCCATTGGCACAGTGGTGCGGCTGGCATGGTTGGCATGCCATGGCACGATAGGTATGGCTGGCACGGCTTCCCATTGTCACATGTGGCATGGGAATTTGGGTTTTGGCCAATCGAAAATCCTGTGATGTCACTGTCTGACTAAGGTTTTACGAATTTACCCCTAAGTTAAAAACCACCATCAATAGGGTGATAATAACAAAAGTACCGTAGATAGAGTTAATGTTTTCAATGGAAAGAACTTTGCATTTTGGAAGTCTCAGATGGAAGACTACCTATACGAGAAAGACCTTGTTGTTCCATTGGGAGGAGTTGCAAAAAAGGGAGCACGCAAAGACGATGAATGGTTGTTAGAGCATAGCTCGGCTGAACCCACCAAGCGTTGGTATGTCAAGTTTGGTTGTCATATTTTAGTGAATCAAAACTCATTTAAGAGTCTCTTGATTATGTAATAGAGTCAACTTCGTATACGTTAGCCTAAAAGTATTAGGATATGAGACATTACAAGTATTGTGAACACTTGAAGAAGTTAATAACTAAGAAGCTACAACGACAACATCATCCTTCCACTTGAGGTTAGTAATTTTTGACTTGAAATATTTCATTCCCTAACATATCTTTCAAGTCGTGCATATTGAAAACAAAACTGGGAAGCATGAACACTCTAGATATACATAGTATCAAGGAATATAATATGAGGTTTATTGCTTAACCATTAAACTTTGTATATAAGACATCGACAAAATCGTTTGAATGCTATTGTGATTATGAATGGGTATGAGGTGAGGATTTCATCCTAGGAAACAATGTTTTACATGTGTTTTAAGGAAGTAAATTCATGAACTTTTTTTGTGAATCGAAAAGGAAATCGCCAGGCATTATTGGTATTGTTATTCATTGCATATCTTTTGAACAACCAATATGTGTGATTAGTATAACCGCTCATGACTTGTTTGTGTTCTTGGTAAAACTATTCACAAAGGCCTAACTTTTGTATTGGTATGACTTTTATTAGTGAAACCGATCTTAAGTAATCACCTGTGATGGTATGATCGATTTTGTGTGATTGGTAAGACCGACTCTGGGTAAATGAAAACCGATCCTAGTAAGAGGTGTAACCTATCACAAAAGGGAATTGATCCTTGTATGACGTGCATCAAGTTTATAGCAGAAAGGGGAACTGATCCTATGGACATGTGCAACACGTTTTTAGGAAAATAGGAACCGATCCTAAGGACATGTGCAACACATACAAGTTAGATACCATATATATGTGGGGAACCGATCCTAGTACCTAGTCAACCGAATTTTGGTAACTAGTGTGACTATGCATAGTACTCACATGTAGGTAGAACCGAAACTTATTTTGGTAGAACAGTGAAACCTATGATTGGTGACAGTGGCGGATCCAGGATCTTATGTTGGTAGAGGCACTTCGTAGAATTTTTTAAATTTTATTAATGACCTCCAAGTCAATACATATTTCATACTTGTCCCCTACAAATTTTTGTACTTTCAAATCGATGTATGATAACTTCATTGTCTATAGCATCAAAGACATCTTTCTCAATGTAATAATAAAAAATATTATTCATCCAATCGTCTTCCATCCTGTTGCATAATCGAGTCCTCAAAATTTTCATGCTAGAAAATGCTCTTTCAAAATGGCTTCGAGTTCGTCCCTGCAAAGAATCATGTATCTAGTACGTAAGGAAGAGCGATTTGGATTTACTAATCAAAAATAACAGAAATATTGAACTTGAAAAAACATATTTTATATTTATTAATCAATTATTTTTTATAGATTTATATAAATTCAAATTATTTCACTTACGGTATGAAATATGTTTGGGATATGAGACCATGGTAATTCTTCATCTTGAATTGCTTTGTGTTGCTAATGTCTCACTAATTACCGTTGAATAACCCGGCGTTGATGATGTCTCACCTTCAATGTTCATATATACATTCAACCTTTTCTTAAGAATTTTTGTAGATAAAAGAAACGATATTGCACAACTTAACTTTGTAGTTTGGTTAAGATCTTTTTCTTTTTTATAGTAGAATCCTAATAAATTGGTTTAAGCTAATGACCCATAATTAAAGAAAGTTTTAATTTTTTCCTATTTTGTAGCAAAAGATATTGTATGCATTAATTAATTAATAATTATTTTGTTATCTATATAAGGAAAAAGAAATAAACTTAATTTGATGTTTCGAATGGTAAAAAATCTAAAAGTATTTTCTTTACTTTTTTTTTAAGGAAAATTAGTGCAAAATATTAGTAGGATTGATATTTTTTTGGAAATTCAACATGGGCACGTGCCTAAGTGTGCCTGCATGTAGATCCTCCCCTGATTGGTGATTGAGTGTTCTTGATCAATCACATAGTTCTTGAAAGTCAGATGAACCAATTCTAAACTTGTTTGGAAGTGTGGAAAATCAGTTTCAAGATGGTAAGTATGAAAGAGGACTTACTAAGTAAAGATGTCGAGGTACTTTGAACATGTGCAGTAACGCTTATCTTTAATTGTTCAAAGTTATTCCATAATAGCTAAAGGAAGAAAATCTCAGGTCGAAATAAATAAGATAAGAATCTTTTATTTAAGGTTTTTGGTTTAATATATGGAAAATGAAAATTGGTAATGTTCATTTGCTAGTTGGAGATTTTCTAAGAGATTTTCGGTCAATATTTGGACATAACATTTCCAGGAATTATGGAAACCAAATTTGGAATATATTGCATATCTTGGGAATATTTTCGGTTTTAGAAATTCCTTGTTGTCCAAACTCCCTTGTATATAAATACTTGAAGTTTTTATTTCGAGCAAACTAATCCTTCGTAACATCAAACTACCTCAGTTGTGTTGCTACTGGTGAATCCGCCTATTCGTAGAGGAGAGTAACCTAATTAGGCGAAATCTCTTAAGGCCGCTTAGTTTAAAGACTTCTTTGGGATTGAGAATCTTTATTAGTACCATTGGTGGGAAACTAGATGATTGCGGTTTATCTTTTGTTTTCGATTGATTTGATTGACTAACGGTGGTCCAACTTTGATTGCACCTAGTTTGTTTATGCTTGAGAATATTCTCATCTGATATAAGATTCACTCAAACTAGATCGAAGTTTCGACAGGGATCTTTAGACTGTTTGTTGATCTGAAGACATCTTGTGATAATCCATTGTTAACAGACTCCGTTATGTGCGTGATTGATCACAAGAGATTCAAGTTTTTGTGTGCAGGTGTTTATTGATGATATAAGAAGATTTGAAGAAAAATAAGACTTTGAAGATTTTTGATTTGGGTTTATAATCTTTGGTGTGCACAATACTTGCTTCGGTAAAAGGGGATCCAACTATAATCGTTTTATCCTTGTGATTGATTAGATTGATTAGTTGTGTTGATCGACATCAATACAATTCTTTGTGATTAAAAGTATTGATTGAAAAATCTTAACAATTACCTTTGGTGGTTGATAATAAGATAGATCTAAGAACCCTACAAAGGAGTTTATTGAGATAAACAGAGAAGCCTTTGTCGAACTCACATCACTTGGTTGAAAAGAGTTGACACCAAACATATTTTTTGTTCCTTTACTGTTTGGAATACGAACCAAAGGAATTGTTCCAAGTACGTGACTTATTACAGGTCGGAGGCATGGGAATACATAAGGAACTAGGTGAACTATAGGTTTAGTTGCTTGGTCTTAACTATACGAATTTAGGTTTCATTTTGTATAGTGACTTAATCTTGAGAGTATTCAATTATGGACAAGGTCCCGGGGTTTTTCTGAATTTTTGGTTTCCTCGTTAACAAAATCTTGTTGTGTCATTTACTTTTATTTTCCGCAATTATAATTGTTTTTATTATAATTTAAAGTAAATTACACAAACGTTAATTCCTATTTACTTGATAGTAATCCTATTGTGTTTGCTTAAGTCCGTACCTATTATCAAGTAAATATACTTCGTTGTTGTATTGTCTCGATCTCGTATCTATAAACGATCACACGAAGTGTGAACCGATTTTTTGTATTGTCTCGACTCAGTCCATAGACAATCACCTTCGGAGGAAGGACTTATAGGTGGAAAAGTTTTATCTTGAGGTATATTTGGGTACCCTCGCCTTTTTAGTTGGTATCAAAGAAGGCCAAAATGAAAAGATCTAACAATCTGTGTTTGGGGCGATCCATCCTATAAGAAATTGAATCTGTGTCTGATTCAGTAAACATAATGGTAAGAATAGATGAATGAAAAGTGTTTGAAGAAATGTGAAACAATAAAATTGTTGAGTCTCTACATTACAATGAAATTTGGTCTGTAGAAGAATGTCGATTGTACCTCAGACTCACCGAAGATCCCAAAGATAAAATTAGTCGAAAACTCATTTAGTTCGCTGAAATAAAAAAACAGATCAGTGATCTGTCTTTAGAACTCGAACATTACGAGTTAAAGGAGGACGAGTCTTTCAAAAAGACCTGTAAAATTCTTAGTGATAGTCAGCATCTACATGATGAAGTTGATACCTTTCTTTTGGAACTAGAGTCCATAAAACAAGATTCTAGAGATCCAATGTATGAGAGAAGCCAATATCTTCATAACTACTGCATGAATTTTTCTCTAGATAATGTCAACATGGATTTGTGTTCGAACCCTGTTGAGAACAAACTAGATATCTGTGTCTACATACTATATACAAATATTTTTTCTAAATAGGAACAAATGACTAAAACTGTCTAAACTCAAAGAAGTATCGTTGAAAATCCAACCTACTTCAAGCCCACAAAGTCCTTCGAACCTAATTCAAGCCCACAAACTTAATGAGCGGCAACATTCACAATCAAACAAAGGCAGCCTTCCAACACCCCCGAATAATTCTATTCAGCCCACCGTATATCCCACCGGTGAATCCCACCGCTGACACGGCAAGAATTTTCTACTCTTTTGGTTTTTCCCTATTTCTTACGTGGGTTTTAATTTTTGATTTTTGATTTTTTTTAATCTTTTTATCTTTTTATCTGGAAAGGGTTTTCTTCTCTTCCTGTTTCCGTCCATTTTCAGTCTGAAAAGACTTAAAAATCTTCAATTGTAAGTTTCCTGTTCTTATATTTTTAATTTGTTCATTTCGTCTGTTTTCGTTTTGGAGAATCAAAAGAATTATGTTACGCTATTATATGATTTGATTATTGAATTCGTAGTTTTGTTTTTAAAACCCTAAAAATATATTGAAGAATTTTAATCTGTGAAATAGGGGATGGGAGGCATTCTCCTTTTACGGATCATGTGCTTTTTCCAAAAATTGTCTGTTGTATTTCAAGATCTCGATGACTAGAACTTGATTCAAGGTACATGCTAGTTTTGTGATCGGAATGCAAATTTGCTTTTGTTATGCCACCTATCTTATTAGAGTTTTAGTGCATCTTTCCACCATTAGATGTTACCACGATTACATATTTACACCATTACATATTACAGTTAGATTATATACTGGCTTTATATCATTAATTGTTTTGGTTGCAGTAGCATAAGAAAAGGTGCATACTGTTCCCTAACTTGAACTTGGAATTACCAATGGTACTGAGGAACTTATAACCTGTATGATGGGGTTCCATTTTCATGGGTGAATGTGCTGTTGCATTTTGTACTGGGAGAGTGGTAAGCACCATGCAATGTCTGCAGAGAGATGCAATCTTGAACCAAGCAAATGTATCATCTATTAATGATAAGTTCCAATAGCCAACATAAACGTAACAACTAAATGTAACAGCTGCTTGCTTTCTACTAGCCAACATTTTTCTCCTTCGTAATCGGGAACCAGAGACCTACTAGTGGAGATCCAATAGCCAACATTTTTCTCCTTCGTAATCAGGAACCAGAGACCAATACACATCTCTTCCTCGCATGCTCCTTTGCTTAGAGTATTTTTTGAAGCTGCTGGTGGTACTTTATTTGCTTTTAATTCAACTCTCAATCTTATCGCTATCTGATCTTCATCCAACTATCGAGGTGCTACAAAAGAGATATGGAGCAGATTATATGCTGTTATCTTGTGGTCTATTAGGCTCGAGTGAAATGAAAGATCTTTAAAAAAAAAAAAGAGAAGCGCATATCTGCCGTCATCCTGGAAGTCATGCTTAACGTGTTTGGTTGGTCAAGTTCTAAAGCTTGTCTGACTAATGTTGGAAGTGATGGTGTAGTCTGTACGTATATTGAAAGTCAGAAATTTTTCGACCCTCCATAATCTGTATTAGCTGGTGCTTATTTGGGCGTTGTGTGGACAACTTTTTTCTTTTCGTTCTTGCTCCATGTGCAGGTACAATGTTTTCGATTCTTTGGAGTTCAGCCAAGTGTTGTAAACTTTACAGGAGAAAAAGCAAGGTAATTAAACAGTAAATCCAGATATCGAAAAACTAAAGCTTAGAATACTTGTTCCGTTATTATCAAAGGGCCAATAGTGTGAATTTGCTTATAAAGTACGGCAGTGATTTTATTGCAATTGCGTAGGCATTAACTTTGAAAGAAACCTTGTATATTTAAGCTCAACAAATAGACTTACCAACAACTGACCATGTTCTTCTCCTCTGGTAAGGTTGGTGTTTTTTGCTCCATTCGATCACGGAACTATCCTTACCGTACTATGTTGAGTAGGTGTTTCTTTGTGGATCTAACAAATAGACATCAAACCTAAAAACATAAGACTAACAAAGTAAGTTGTTATCCAGTTTTGATGTCTTTGTTGAACAAAACAAACACAGACAAAACTACGAATTCAATAATTTTTTAGGTTTTAGAAAGAAAACTACGAATTTAGTAATCAAATCTTATAATAGCGTAACCTAATTCCTTTTATTCTCGGAAAGAAAAAAGACGAAATGAACAAAAAAATATAAGAGCAGGAAACTTGCACAATTGAAGATGTTTCAAGTCTTTTTTCATCCAGAAAATTGACGGAGACAGGAAGAGAAGAAAACCCTTCTCTGAAAAATAAAATAAAATTAAAACCCACGTAGGAGAAAGAGAAAAACTGAAAAAGTGAGTGCAAATTCGTGCACATTCCTTAACGAGTGTATATTTCACATTTCAATATCTATCTTTGATTTAATTTGGAGAGTTATGTAACGAGGGCCGTGATTCTAAACATAGAGGGTAATTGGGCCATCAGTTAGATAATCAACCAATCAAAAGTTAATGTAAAATATACACTCGTTAAAGGAGTGTGAACAGATTTGGATTCCTGAAAAAGTAAAAAAAATCCTTGCCACATCAGCGGTGGGATTGACTGGTGGTCTGAAAAGAATTATTGAACAATTGTTTTGGTAGTTCTAGTCTTTTGAATACCTCATTGCCGATATCAAGAGATCCTACAAAAACACGGGAGGAGTCTTTCATATCTTGGCTAACCAATGAAGATTTCCATTAGAGTAAGTTTTATGGTGGAAAATTTTCATCCTCCATCTTCTATGCACCTCCTCATTTGAAATTGTTCATGGAAGCTCAAATTTTAATACTCTAATGTTCCTTACCCGGGCATTTGGAGTTTCTCCTATCAATCTATTCACCTATGCAAGTATATACCATCGACTCAAAGTTCAAATATACTGATATCATTGAGTCAACAGCAAAACAGGGTACATAGAGTTCGAATGTTGCAGTCTTGCAGAGTAGTAAGAAAAAACAGGCGAGATGAGTTAGATGCAAGCAACCTCAGTAAAACAGATAAAGGGATGAGACAAGTGAACATCACGAGACATTCAATTCTCTGCAAGGCTAAGAATTAGAGAAAATAAAGGAAGAAATTGGGATAGATAGTTTTTGTTTTTTTTTTTTTATAGAAAGAATGTTGCACAAACTAATTCCATAAAAACTAAGCTTAGCTGGAACAGACAAGTGGAGCTACTTATAGCAATTTTAATTCGATAGGAAAATACTGTATTGTATACAGTTTTGGTAGGCACTTGGCTATGCTCATTCCACCGCTCCATTATGCATGTAAGGGTAATCATGAAACCAATTCATATAACACACCTCGTAAGTCCAAAGACTCCAAACATTATAAGAATAATAATGAACAATTTAAGAAACGAGTAGTTCAAACATTCTAAGAATGCTGAAAGATTTTGCTGCAAATAAGAGAGACATCTAAAATGAAAGATGCATTTTCTGTTGCGGAAGATCAGATAATAAACAAATTCTTCATCCCATCGCATGTTGTTAACTATTTCTATATACATTATAATTATAAAACATAAAAATGTATCACAAAAATAAAATGTAATGGCCAATAGTAAATTTCATTGCTCTCATCCGTCTTCTTCTTCTTCAACCTGAGTTCTCAGTTTCATCTTCGTTTGGGGTCAGCTCAACTGAGCTCAATTGTCTAGTAATTAAGGCTCGGTAATTCTTTGATTCTTCTCCTAATATAAGAAGTATCAGACTTGAGTGACACTAAGCTTTCAAAGTAATGCGCTCCTTGTAACAAATATGTAAAACTTGACATGTTTGGCCTTATCACAATGTTCCTTTCAGGGAAATATAAAAGTAAACCAGCACAAGCACCCCCAAGTAGAATGTCACCACTCTGAAAGGACCAAATAAGACTCAAACTAGGGTCATCTATAATTCTGTCATCTTTTACGCTATAGCGTTTAGTCCAAGATTCTCGAATGCTATATTTCTGCATCACCCATACTTCAAGATATAAGTAACCCTTCCAGCACTCCCAAATTGCGAAACCAAGAAACCTCCTCCAGAGGTTGATTTGGTAGTTCCATTTCTTTGAATATCTAGTTACTGATATCTAGAGATAGAACAACGTTGGAGGAGACTTGCCTTTGGGCTAACCAATGAAAATCTCCATTATAAAGCACCCCAGACGCTTTGCTAAAATGCTGAAACTTATAAGGCATGTTTTCAATTGTTTTCCATGAGTTTGATCCTAGGGAACATATTTCGAATGAACTTTCAACATCCACAGCTAGTAACTTGTAGTCGTTACTAACGCAGTCATAGCCAAATGCAACCATCACGAGATGCTTCATATTTGATTTGGGTAATACCCTGCACTCTCTTGTGGCTGGATTCCAAAGACAAAATAACTGCCTATTAATGTACCATAGACAAACCAAACCATCACAACAACCTATAATCTCAACATAACCGAAGGATTTGAATGGGTAATCAATTTCCACTGCATAATCAACAAAGCTGTCTGTCTCAGAAAATAATAACTCTAAAGAATCGTGACCTATGGAGTAAAATAAGTTAGGGTTCCCATACCCGCCATTATTCTCGTACCCTTTAAGTAAGAGATTAGGTTTGTTTCTTTGAACAGTAAGATTAAGATGCTTCTTAACAAAATCAGGGCTAAGAATTAGAGAAAACCATGCCTTGCAAACACACTTAAATGTTAATAGAGATTTCAACGGTACCTTTAAAAAGATTTCAAAATAAATCTCCTCTGGAATACTTGACATTGTTTCTCCTTCGTATAAACTTCTTCGATACGTATGTATCAACTGAGTTTCATCAAACCTCTTATATTTATATAAAGAGATAGACTCATGAAACCCTAAAACCTATGACTCTTAAATATGGCATATTTGAGATAAAATTAAAGTGCATATAATATAAATAAATTATGGTGGGTCGGTCACAAAACACCAAATAATCGGATTTTTCCTTAGATTGGGTTGGAGATGTCTGGCTTCTCGATTTACGACAACCGGAGCTTTCGCATAAATTAAGTAACTGAAGCTAATTTTTGATGATTTTTGATTATAATACACATCTGCAAACTGATGCGGAAAATAGAATAATGTTTTAGACGGATAAAGACAACGGCATGCATGCATGGATATGTATATCCAGTTTCCTTGTTTCTGCTTTGGATATGCTTTAACTTCTTTTTCAGCTTCATGCGCATGTAGATGAACACAAGTCTTCCAAAGCTGACACATGCGAGAACATCAAACACAACTCTAAGCGTAGTCTTTATAAGAAAGGTATGTTTCGTAAAACTGAATCCGACATTACTTTAATTAAGGGTGATTGTTATGTTTGTAAAATTCCTGGCCATACGGCAGTAAAGTGTAGACAACATAAAACCTTAATAAGTAGAAAGTTAATGCTAATTTAGTTGAAACAAATTAGAACGAGTTCATTGACATGATGTCGGAAGTTATTTTAATAACCAATGTGAGAAACTAGTGGGTGGACTCTGGAGCCATTAAGTATGTTTGTTGAAACATAGACCTATTCACCTCTTATCAGAGGATAAGGGATGTCGAGAAACTCAATATGAGTAACTCATCTGCGACAAAGGTTGCATAAAAGGGAAAGGTCGAGCATAAGCTCATATCTGTAATATTCTCACACTGAATGAAGTTTTCATGTTCCGAGCATATGCAAGAATCTTGTATATTGTTCTCTTGAAGATGGTAAAAGATTGAAAATCTTAATTAAATGTGGAAAACTTGTTATAACTAAGGGCAGTGATTTTTTTAGGAAATAGTTATAGGACTTAGGGTCTAAATAAGCTTAAAGGAAAATCGGATGAAGTGAACATAGTTGATTCTTGTGCTTTCATTTGTGTGTCATTGAATGTTTTGCATGGTATACTTTGAACCGTCAAATTGTAAGTTAATGCATAAACTGCCTAGCATAGGCTGCATACCCAAATTTAGTTTAGATTTTGAACACAAAAGTGAAATCAATATGCTATAAAACCTTTTAGCAAAAATGTTCAGAGTAATTCTAAGCCCTTAGAATTAATTCAGATAGGCCTAGTTGAAATGGGTTCAACCCAAACTAAGGTGGTAAAAGGTGGTTTGTAACTTTGATAGATGATTGTACGAGGTACTCTCTTGTATACTTTCTTAGGGTAAGGATGATTTCCTTAGAAGCCTTAAGAGTATAAACTTGAAATTGAAAGCGAAGTATATGTTACCACTAAATTGGTTAGGTCTAAACATGATGGAAAGTATGAAATTCATATAGGAGAACTTTAATTGTTAAATGGCATTATTCATGACATGGCACCTCCTTATTCACCATAGTCTAATGGTATAGTTGAACGTAAGAACAGAACTATTAAGGAGATGATTTATTCCATGTTGTTAAAGGATAACTGCAAACTTGGGAGGGAGGTCGTTCTCTAATTTTGTTATATCCTTAATAGAGTAACCTTTAAAGGATCAAATAAAAATACATATGATTATGGAAAGATAGACAAGGTTTTTATGCATACGTCAAAGTGTGGGGGTGTTTAAATAAGGTTTCTTGAGTACCCTACTGCATATAGATTTTTGGTTGTGTGTTCTGATTTTTCAGCCTTTGGTGTGATTTTATGACATTGGTGTGAATATTTTTATGGAGTCTAGGGATGTTCTTTGAACATGTATATATTGAAAGCTGTCTCTTCTTAGGGATGTGTTGTTGATCCCCTAGATGTTTTTCAAATAGTCAGAACTTATCTTAAAGGAAGATGAAGTTAAGGTTGAGCCTAAGAGAAGTAAAACAATTAGACTCGAGACTTCTTATGAAGCCGACTTCATAACATGCCTAGATTAGTCTGAGCTCCAGACTTGTAAAGAAGCCTTGACATCTATTGAAAGCCCATTCTGGTAAGAAGCTTCATTTAGTGAAATGGACTCAGTCCGTCGGAACCAGACTTGGGAGCTTGTTAGTTTACCTATAGGGAGTAAGACCATGGGATGTAAATGAGTCTTTAAGAGGAAACGTTAGGTAGATGGAACTGTAGAAAAATATTAGGCTAAGTTGGTAGCTAAAGGTTATAAACTAAAAGAAGGTGTAGATTTCCTTGATTCTTATTCTCTTGTGAGGAGAATTACTTCTCTTGAGATGCTAATTGATATTGCTTCCATAAACAACTTGGAGATACATCAGATGGATGTTAAGACAGTTTTTTTTTAAAACTGTGAATTAGATAAAGAAATTTACATAGACCAACCTGAGTACTTTCTAGTGAAAGGTTATGAAGACAAATTTGTAAGTTGAACAAATATTTGTATGGTTCCAAATAAGCACGTAAATAGTGACATGGAAAATTTGATCATGTAATAATGAGTAGTGGATTTAAGTCAATGAATCTGACAAGTATATTTACAAGTAACTTGTTAAGGATTCCTGTGTGATTGTATGCTTGTATGTTGATGATATGCTTATACTTGATACAAACATAGATGTGATTAATTCCACTAAAAACATGATCCCAATGAGAACGTTGACTTGAAAGAATTAGGCCCTATTGATGTAATCTTAGGGATGATGATTAGAATATGATCTAACATTTATAGTCTTAGTCATTCTCATTATGTTGAATTTGTGCTTAAGAGATTCAATCAGTATGATTGTAAGCTTGCTTGTACTCCATACGATTCTTCTTGTAGACTCAAGAAAAATAAGGGTAATGGAGTATCTTAACTTGAATACTCAAGAGTTATAGGATGTCTGATGAATTTAATGAACTGTAAGAGTCCAGACATTTCCTATATTGTGATTAAGTTATGTAGAAATACTTGTAGTCTAAAGCAAGAGCATTGGGATGCACTTATTAGAGTATTACGGTACCTAAAATACTCTATTACCTTTTGTTTGATTTATGAAAGGTATCTTGATGTCCTTATGGGACTTTGTGATGCAAATTGGATAGTTGACTACGAGTGAATATGTTTTCACTCTAGCAGGAGGTTTTTTTTTTTGGAAGATTTCCAAACAGACATATATTGCTCAATTCATTATGGAATCTGAGAGTATTGCATTAGATAAAGCACGGAAGGGGGCTGAGTGCCTAAGATGATTTTTAGAAGACATTCCTCTCTGGCATAGGCCTGTGCCATCTATATCTATACATTGTGTTAGCCAAGCTATAATAGCTAAAGCTAAAAATAACTAATCTCAATCGACGTTATTTCCATTGATTGGATAAAGTCCAAGGAGAATATCGCGCAACCTTTGACGAAAGGTTTATCCAAAGAGATAGTTAGAAATGAATCGAGGGGGATGGGGCTTAAGCTCATAAATTAAACTTTCCATGAAGGATACTCAACCTTGCTGACTGGAGATCCCAAGATCAAGGTTTCGAATGAGACAACTAATTTGTAGTGGGTAAAGGTAAACACTATCAGAGAATTTTATTCTCTGTCCCTTCCCTATGGTGCAGACATGATAGTGTGACTACATGTGAAGGATGACTTTTAAGAAGTCTTAACTCTATAGTTTCAATTTAAGTTTGAAGTGGGGTGTAGCAGTAACACTCTTTATGGAACTCACCTATCTGAATGAGGAAGTGGGGCCGCTTCCTATGAGAATATGATCTTTGCTTCTCTAGAGTATTCTGAGAAACAGGATATGTCCAGGGCCAAATTGGACGAAACGGCACGAGCTTGGCAGCACCCTGGGAGATATCATCCGTGGTTGTTATCGCGAATTACATCAAATGCTAGCAGTTCAAGACATAGTTCACTGTATCTAGCAAGTAATTCCGGTAATATCTCACTAAGCAAAGGTTAAAGACCTCATGGACACCTCTGCCTAAAATGGTATTTCCTGCGCTTTTTATGTGATTTTCGTTTTGATGGTTTTGGTATAACTGGAACTTATGACCTAAGGGTCACTAAGGGTTTACTAGTTCATGATTTTTCACTTTGGTGAAAGAACCTTTAGTCTCACTTGTGAGGAACTAAAGATGAAAGCTCTCTATACTATATGATTTTTCCAATCCATAGTATGACCCTGGGTCAACACACTGTTGTGTGGGGGAGATGACGTTGGAATGGCTAGTATGACTTCAACACCCACGATTTGTCTGGATGTTCAGTTAGTTCGGGAGATTGGGTTGTTGATTTACCAAGATCTATCTGTGTTTTCGTGTTTTTATTGAGTTTTCATTCATGTGGGGGATTGTTGGAAAACAATTACTAAAAATTAATTTTTAAGGTTTTAATAAAATTATAATTTATTGTTTTCTTTTGTGAATGAAAACCTTATTAGTCCCACATTGTGGAGTTTCCACTTTTTAGTTGTTTTAAGAGACTATATAAGCTTTTTAGTCCCACATCGGGGAGTTCCTCTTCTTATGTTGTTTTGTTACATTATATAAACAAATTCACTACTTTTGTAAAATCAATGGGAAAGGGGTTGCTCTATATTTTAGAGGGACCCCCAAGGGAAGATATTTTATATGTTTTCTTATGCGTTCGCAATTTTCCTTAAGGGTTTCTTTAGAGTTGACAAGCTCAAGTTTGAGCATCTACTACGTATGCTAGTAGTAGGTGTATTAGGGTGTTTTATCCTGGAGATATCCGTCCTGTGAGGGCTATAGCATCACTCTTGAGTGTAGTCGGGCGCTAATGTCTTAAGGGCAACGTGTTGAACACGTGGCTAACTCTGTTTTTTCAAAGTTTTGCCTTGTTGCTGTTGTGGAGATATGGGAAGCTCGCTCGTTTCGTCAAATCCATCACTTCCATTAAAGGAGCTAAGTATCAATAACTTTTGCTTATTTGATTTTTCTTTGTTTTGATTATTGCACCCAACAATTTAGTGACATATCCGTGTAGGATTCGATGGGATATATAATTGTTTGCAGTATCTCATTACCGTTCCATTTGGATTTTGCACATTTATAGAGAGGGTAACCCTTGTACCGACTCTTTAGCAAGCGGGACGCGAAATCAGATTGTTATTCTTGGTGAGTTTGTAATGTTCCAAGAAAAGAATGTCTTATGATTCTATCAATCTTGTTGTGGACATGAGCCTGCCGGTAGAAGCTGTTTTCGCATTACAATCTAATTTTCATACTCTTATGTTCCTATGCCCAGTTATAAACTTCTTGTATCAATCTAATCTAATCATGCCACAGTCTTGCAGACTACCAGTAAGCAAAAACAAAACAGAGAACAGGATCAGACATTCAGTTATAAATTTACACTGAGATTAAGATTTTACATTCAGTGCTCTGCAAGACTTAGATAGACAGAAAAAGGGAATAATGTATATAAAGCCGAGTTGGTGAATCTGCTAGCGAAAATATCTATGTAGCTAAGTTGTATGGTTTTAGAGTATCACATAAATAAGTTTGGTGCCGACAAGAAGAATAAAAACCTTGGCAAAAAGGATAATGAGATTTGGGAGAAGTGTTTATTATGCCGTATTCGAGAAATTGACTTCTCAATCCTTAAACATATTCAACATTCTCCTAACTAGAAGCTTGTTAACAACTATAAATGAACAAAAAGAGTTACCTAAGTTCAATGCCATATAAGGCTGTAAGAAACAGAATAAAAGATCCAGTGAACACCAATGACTTATAACATCCTGTCTGCGCTGGTGTCTTCTAGTACAATGGTAAAGTCACTCACTAATGATACCAATGACGGGAGTTCAAAACTCTCCGGCTCCAAATTCTTTATCTATCAAATCAAAAAAATGAAAATCAAAAAAATAAAACATCCCACCTGCTTTTACTTGTTAGGCTTTTTTTTCTTCTCCAACTTCCTATTAATTCTTCAGCATTCGCTTCTCCCGACGTAAGTGCTCGTGTTAAGCGAAACAAGGCTTTCAAAGTAGTATTGTTCTTGGCTCAAGTTCACTGCTCTGGGAATATTGGTTTCTGTAACTTTTCTGTTCTTAGGGTCGTATATGACTAGTTTACCAGATACGTTGAACATTAGCTTACCACTCTTTGAGGAACTAATTAATGTCGCAGATCCGTATCTCATAATTCTAGGATGGGTAATGACAAAACGTTTACTCCAAGATTCCTCAACTCCATAATCCTGCATTATCCATACTTCAGAGCGAACCTTCAACGAAACAACAAGTACACAGAGGCACCCTTCCAGGACCCCCAAATTATGAAACACAGAGCCATTCTCAGAAGTTTTTTTCGGTAGTTCCATTTCTTTGAATATCTCGTTGCTGATATCTAAAGAGAGTATAACATTCGAAGAGTCTTGCCTTCGGGCTAACCAATGAAAATCTCGACTAACAACCACCCCGCGCCGCTTGTTAAAGTCAAAATAATAAGAGTTACGAGGTTCGTTTCGAATGGTTTTCCATGAATTTGATCCAAGAGAATAGACTCTGCATAAGGAACTTTGAAAATTATAAGCTATTAACTTGTAATCATTACTCTTATCGTCATAACCAAATCCAAAAATAATATCATTGGGACAAGGTATATTTGATTCTGGTAATTCCTGGTACTTTTTTTTTTTTTGAGAGAAGTTAAAATTGATTACCAGGTGCCAAGTAGGCACAACAAAAATACATACACCACCGATGCTTGATACTAGGAGTGTCAAAAAGAAGCTAACTGGGGCAAATTACATGTAAATCTTTGCCTCCCAATTTTGAACCAAATCATCAAAATACAAGCCTTCAAAGACATGGTGTGGAAGTCCCCATTGGAAGATAAGAGACTTTACATCAACAATTACATCTTCTGTTGTCGACTCTTTGTTGTGGAAAACCCTTCTATTTCTCTCGATCCATAGCGCCCACCAGATCGCGTAAGGAAGATTGTTCCATATGAAGTTGTGGGTTGCATTTGGGATTTTCCTCTTCCATGACTTAATGCATCCATCCGTTGTCTCACACATTGCTAAATGAATTTTACAATATTTAAGAAAGTACAACCACACCTTATAAGAGAAGGTGCAATGGAGCAGGACATGATGTATTGTTTCATCCACGACTCTACATAAAACACATTGTAGAGAGCTTACTGTCACTCCTCGCCGGTGTAAGTTGTCAAGTGTTGGTGTAGCATTCCAAAGAGTAGACCAAATGAGAAAGGATACCTTGGGAGGTACCGTCGCATTCCAAATCAGTTTGGGATTCGGAAAAGTATATGCATCATTGTCTATCGTTTGAACATCATAACAAGACCTCGTAGAAAATTTACCTGACTGGGATGGTAGCCAAGTTCTAACATCTTCTTGCATATTGATGAAATCTGGGTTTCCTATCTCCTCCACCAATTTAATAGCTTCCAGTACTTCCGAACGCCTCAAATTTCGATTGAATTGGAGGTTCCATGATGAATTAGAGTTAGCCCATGTTATCGCTTCCCTGACTGTTGCCTCTTTTGCTTTACTTAATCTCCACAGCAATGGATACTTCTCTCTCAACGGAACCGTAGTACACCAATTATCTTTCCAAAAACTCGTTTTGCCGCCATCGTTAACGGTGATGCTAGAGTTGGCTTGAATTAGCTTCTTGGATTGCATAATCCCCTTCCAGAGCCCGCAACCATGCGCCGTAGACACCTCATTAGGTAGCCAAGTTTCTGCATTCCCCCCATTTTTTTTTTGAATAATTTGTCTCCATAAATGGTTACGTTCGTTTCCATATCGCCAAATCCATTTTGCTAACAAAGCTTTGTTAGTTTTCTTGATCCTCCTGATGCCTAAGCCTCCCTTTTTTTTTGTTTTGGAAACTCTCTTCCATCCAATCCAATGCATAGTCTTCTTTTCAGCTGTGTCACCCCATAAAAAGTCTCTTGATATTTTTTCAATTTTATCCGCCACCCACACCGGTATAGAAAATAACGACAAGTAATATATGGGAATACTAGCCAACGTGCTCTTTATTAACGTCACCCTTCCCCCCCTAGAAATATACTTCTTTTTCCACGGTGGTAATCTTTTTTGGATCTTCTCAATTACCGGTTCCCAGATTTGATGTTGCCTTGCTTTTGTCCCAAGAGGCAGGCCTAGATACGTGAATGGAATCTCACCGCAGGCGCATCCAAGAAATTCCGCTGCTTGTAAACCCAAAAGCTTGTCTTGTTCATTTTTGCTAATCACCATCAGGCTGCTTTTAGTCAGATTCACTTTTAGCCCCCGTAATGGCTTCGAAGCAAAATAAAATTGTCTTAACGTGTTGTATTTCTTCCATACTTGCATCCACAAACAGTAGAGTATCGTCCGCAAATTGCAAGTGAGTTATACTCTCACTATCATGGCTAACTTGAAAACCTGATATAAGACCCGCTTCTTTAGCTTGTTGTAACATTTTAGCCAAGATTTCTGCTACCAACAGAAAGAGAAAAGGGGACATGGTGTCACCCTGTCTTAGCCCCCTAGAGCTTCTGAATTTTTCTGTTGAGACACCATTAATAAGAACTGACAAATGAGTTGTCTTCAAACATCCCCTAATCCATTTTCTCCAAATATCTCCAAAACCAAATCTCCCCAGCATATAATCCAAGCAATCCCAGTTCACCCTATCATAAGCTTTTTCAATATCAATTTTGCAAATGAAACCTGCCTTTTGTTGTTTGAGTCTAGAGTCAATCAACTCGTTTGCGATTAACACACTATCCAAAATTTGTTTATCCTTCACAAAAGCACCTTGACAGTTCGATATGATTTTAGGAATTACCTCTTTAATTCGGTTAGCCAGTACCTTGGTAATAATCTTGTAAGCCCCTCCTATTAGGCTTATAGGCCTGAAATCTTTGAAATAAGAAGCTCCATCCTTTTTGGGGATTAAGCACAGAAAGGTACAGTTTAGTCTCCAATCAATCTTGCCACCGTTCTGAAAATCTTTAACCACCTTCATAAAGTCGTCTTTGATAATACTCCATGTTGCTTTGAAGAATTCATTAGTCATTCCATCCGGACCTGGCGATTTGTTTGCTGGAAGTTTGTTGATGACTCGTAATATCTCATCTTGCAGAATTGGAAGTTCTAACGCTTTTTTCTCATCATTTGAGAGAGAAGGAAAAACTAACATGTCTGCTTTAGGTCGCCACTCTTGGTCTTCGATTATCTGAGTAGAAAAGAACTTGATAGCTTCTTCTTGCATAGACGTCGGGAGTAACGAAATCACGATCCTCCACTTGAATCTTATGAATCCAATTTGCTTTTCTCCTCCCATTAGCAACCACATGAAAGTACGAAGTATTTCGTTCTCCCTTTTGAGTCCGATTGATTTTGGCTCTTGTTTCCCATTTTTGGTGAACTAGATGAGACACTTCAACATGCTTCCCGAAATGAAATTCTCTGTCATTAAACTCTTGGTGCGAAAGCTGTTGTGATTCCTCTTTCGAGTCTAATTGCTCAATTTGTTTTTCAAAATCATTCAGTTTAGAGTCCATTCCATAAAATTTATCTCTACTCCATGTCTTGAGAATTGGTTTCAGACTTTGGAGTTTTTTGCGAAAATGAAGCCGAGCGAACCGAGAAGACAAATTTGTTCCACCAAAAGCTCACGAGATCATGAAAAGTTTCATCCTCTAGCCAGTACTTCTCCACTCTAAAAGGTGATCTAGAGATTTTCTGAGGACCACACTTTGTAAAGTAATAGGGGCATGGTCTGAAGCACATCTCACCAACACGATTGCCGGATATCGGAAAAATACGCAACCGATCGTCCGTGAAAAGAAATCTATCAATCCTGGTAAGAGTTGGATTGATCCTTTTGCTAGTCCAAGTAAACTTCCCTCCAATGAGAGGAAGGTCTACAAGTCCAAACTTTGATAATGAACTTATTGAATTCTTCTCTATCTTTCTTCCTAAGCGACGGCTTATTTCTTTCTGAAGCATATCCGATACAATTCCAATCTCCCCAATGATCCATGGGAGGTTCCATATCCCTCTCGTGTCCCGAGTTCCTCCCAAAGCATTTTCTTCGACCACTTGCCGCCGGTCCGTAGACGTTAGTTACCATCGACATAACACCACTACTTTTGTTCTTCAAAGATTAAAGTTATAGAGCAAGGGCCTTGTAGATCATCCACTAGCTCATGGACGGAATCATCCCAAACAAAGAGTAGACCACCCGATCGACCCTCTCGAGGATAATGTATAAAGTTGAAAGAGTCGGAGCCCCAAAAATATCTTATCTTGCTTCTAGAAATGTTTGCGATTGCGTTTCAAGAAGAAGAATCGAACATTTCTCTTGATTAATCATTCTTCTCAACACTTCACTCTTCCTTTTGCCTTGTACCCCTAAGGTTCCATGAAACAAATTTATAATCCATTAGAATTTCCTTCCCCTCTCTGTGTACTCTTTCTCTTGCTCTGCCAAGTGCAATTTCCACTTGCTCCCCATTCCATGCAATACGAGCTTGTTCCCTTTTAAGCTATTTTTTCGTCGATGAATGTTCTTGGAAGCTTCCTCATTACGTGTTTCTTCAGTCCCGGCACCGGTTCATCCGCATTGGATCTTTCTTGATGACGTCGAAGCTCTGAATTTTTTGAGTTATGACTTACAATTTTGTTAAGAATTCCATCCAATTCAGCTTCTCTTCCACCAGCGTCGGCACCTAAGCTCTTGAAAGCATGCCTCAAGATAATTATTTGTTCCTCCTCTTCATTGTTTACATCAATCTGCTGTTGTGTATCCCATCTTGGGTTTGTATTGGAATTAAAGTTCGGCTCTTGAAAATCTTCTCCGTCGGTTGGTAAGACCATATTCAGTTTCTGTGGAATAGTCGCAGATATTTCATTTTCTTGACTGGCTTGAGAAGTAGCGTGAAGATCCAATATATAGTTTGTATTCTCCGTTGCAAGAACATAGCTCCCTGAATCTCCCATAATATTTTCATCTCTAGACAATTCCATTTGTATGACATCGTGTGGACCTTCTTCTATGGGATGACATGGATTCATGCCGCGTGGACACAATTGTTTTTTGTATTTTTTAGACCTAAACAAGCCTCTCTTTGTTTTTGTCTTGCGGACCCTCCATGCCATGTGCGTAGCCACCGAGTTCCAAGCAGTGTCTGGCATTGTCGAGTTGTTTTTATCTTTTATATTCTTTTGATACTCGAACCTGGCGCTGTGGTGTTCCTTTCCCCCCAATGCATTTTTTCTATTCATATCCGATACAGAAATTGGACCACTCGTGTCTTCTTCAGATGAGAACGAGTCTTCCACCACACACTCGTCAAAAACTAAGCATTCCTTCTCTAAATAAGGCGTGCTATGATTCTCGATAGTGGGATCTTTGTTTTTTAAATAACGCTCAATAGTGCGATCTGTATCTTCCTCATTTTCGTTTACACTTTGAAGCAGAGGTGTTCCCTTGACCCTCTCGAGCGATGTGTTATTCCTGACTATTGTGTTGGCTGGTGCAGAGATGGAAGTACCGATGTGCCCCTCTCCCTGTGAGTTATTACCACTTGGGATCTGTATCCGGAGCGTTGGATACGTGAGATTATCTGTAGCCGGCGGCAACGATAGGTGTCTCTTCCGTTCAGCCATTTGATGATTATCATTCGTGAGTGAGAGAGATGTTCCAGGCACAAAACAGTTGAGTTTATCTAGGTTCCCAGTATGAATAATCTCTACAAGCAGTTGAAGTTGATTTCCTTCTATCGTAATCTTCAAAGCTGCCGGGATGGTTTCAATATCTCCGTTGATACAAATTGTTGCCTCGCTGAGTTTGAAGAAATTTTTAGTTGCCATGGAGATTGCTACTAGTTTCCCACATCTAGAACCAATGAGTGAAAAGGATTTTACAGTCCAGAGATGTAGAGGTAAACCTTTAATCTTGAGCCAAATATTCTTCTGTGAGAAGATTGGTGCAACATCATTAATGGTAGGGGACCATTTTTGGAATGAGACGTGAGAAAACTGAATATTCAATTCAGTGCTCTTTAGTAATTGATCCAGCTGAGCATCGTTTTCTGCAATTACTATCGCATGATTTGCATCAATTTGTCTCAAGCTAATATTCCTCTTCCAACCAAAAGAAGATTTGATGCTTGAAGCTACTTGTCTCCAACAAGACCATCACAAGCACCTACTTGAAGGTAATTCCTGGTACTCCCTTGTGGCGGGATTCCAAAGACAAAAGGACTGCGTTTGGTTGAACCATAGGCAAACAAGACCATCACAAGCACCTATAATATGAACCCAGTAACTTAAGGATTGGAATGGATAATCAATTTCCACCGCATAATTAAGAAATTTATTCATCGGAGATAATAACTCTAATGAATCATGACTTATGGAGTATAATAGATGCCAACCATCCTCATACAATTTTAGATTAGGGTCGTTTCCTTTAAGCATGAGATTAGGCTTGTTCCTCTGGACAGTATGATTAAGATGCGTTTTCACAAAAGCAGAGCTTGAAATTAGAGAACACCAAGTCCTGCAAACACACTTGAAAGCTAATAAGGATTTGACTACCGGTACCTTTGAAAGGATTTCGAAATAAATCTCCTCCGGAAAGCACATTGCTTGATCGGAAAAAAGAGAGATTTTGTTACAGAGAGAGAAAAAAATTACTAAGTTAAATAATTTTTTTTAGCTTATATTAAATATCAACGAGTTATATATATGGAAAGATGAAAGCTAAAACTGGTAAGACTCGAGTTAGAGACAACTGTCACACTAAAAAATACGTGCAAATATAAAGGACTATTTATCTTACAAAAATAAATGTCTTTTCGCTGATCCGACGGATGTGAATAATATTTTTTCTCCGATCTCTATCTTACAAAAATACCTGGCGTTCCTAAGAGTCATTCAAGTCAACTAGCTGCTAAGAGCCTGCTAAGCTACTATAAAAGCTTCAGGTAGGAGAAGTGAGTCGTCCAAGTAGTATCATTCTTCCTCTTGAGACCATTTAAATATTATGAATCAAAATTTGGATTTTGATATCCAAACAAAGTGAAAAATCCCGTTGACTCCTATCAGATTAACTTTATTGCTTAACTAATTCATGGAGATATGGTTATTGATTTAATTTAGGCTCCAGATTATTATTTTTTTGCTGGATAAGCTTATTCTCACTTTATTACATCATTTTCATTTTTCAGGATGCTACTTTAAAAGCTTCATCGTCATTCGTCACGAGTATCCATCTCACGATTCAGAATTATTCCGCGCAGCCACCAACGCATGTCCGAATGTGTAACGTGTCTGGATCGATTGCAAGATTTAGCTATTGGGTAGGAGCTGCATTAGAGTTGGTTGTTTTCAGGTTGCTCATTCCTCTTCATGATTACCAAGTTTTTGGAAATTTTCATGTCAAATAGCGATGTCTCTCTGATGCAGGGACGGTATTAGCTAGGGGGTGGCTTACCCAGGCTGCAGCCCCCCAAAATACGAGAAACTCCTTTTTAGCCAGCCTATTCGTAAGAAAAAAATGAAAAAGCCCTGGTCAAAATTATAGTAGCCCAAAATAAACTTTCGATCTATACAAAAGTGAGAAACCACACGTCACGTATCCCACTAATAACTCTCTATCTATATCAACATACAAGAAGAAAACTAGTCTTCTGGTGACTCCCTCCAACCTTTTTTTCTTTTCATCTTGCGGTTATTTTTAGTTTCTAGGTTTAAACTTGGATCTAAAGCATCAGTGACGGAGGTGAGGGTCAAAAGATTCATATAACTATAGATTATCCCAGGATAAAACTTTTCATTAGCCCATTAGTATGACATATTCATATGACTTCTTCCCAATTTAATTGTTATAATTTTGCGTTTTTTACTTCTTTTAAACTTTTGTGTCCTCTTCTGTTTCGATTAGTGCTTAGAAATTAAATTCAACTGTGAAATTTACTCCCACTCCATCACAATTTGATCTATCTAGCCCATATTTTTTCCAAATATTTACTAAAACTTGGTACATGCGTACGTAAACTAAAAATTAACCCAAATATCAAAATCTATTACATAATATTTTCCCTCTTTTCTTTTCTTTTAATAAACAATGACAAAAATTTGACATTTAAATATTCTGATGTTTTGGTTTTTAATTTCATGAACTGATTTGAGAACCATACAAAAATATAGAAGTAACATTTTAAAAATTCGGGCGGCCTTCGGCCGCATTTCAGATAATAATATTTATTTTTATTATATATGTTGTCTTCGCAATTTAATATTTTCACTGAGCTGAACCTTACTATATAGAAAATGATAAGCAGCATGCAATGCTTTTATCACTGTATTTAAATTTGAGGCATTTAGATTGCTATAATATGAGTGTACGAAGAAAAAAAACTTAGCCCATCCGGACACAAATTCCTGGTTCTGTCGCTGCTCTGATGTTATTAAGTTGTTGTTTAATGGCGGTATTTTCTGGGTACACATAGTTTAAGAAAGTTGCAAGTAAGCAACTACCAGTATTATGTAATGCAGTCGAGTAACCCAATTGATAATTGTTTGTAAGTCACAACAGATCTGTTGACGCAGTCAATTACTATATTACACTGTGTGAATAATAAAAGGAAGAATAACCAAATTTCCTCACTAAAATATCATTAACGGACATGGAATTAACACAGTTAAATCTTTTAAAATCCCGTGAATGATTAGTTTGCTGGGTTGAAAGTGGATAACAAAAGGGTTGCTTAGCTATTTAGTGAATGCCTTACCTTTTACTTCAATGTTAATGGCTTTTAACAATGCCCATGTTGTTTCTGGCTGAAAATGCAAATCTAGGATTCAAATATTGTAAAACCTACTGATGGGATGAGTCATGGAGATTAATTTAGCAGGAAGGACCAGGGGCGGAGCCAGAAATCTAACTAAGGTGGAGCAAAAAACCCAAATTTTTTTAAGGGGTGCAACTATGATAAAATAGGGGGTGCAACTATGATAAAATAGGCTTAAAACCCAAAAAAAATGAAAAAATTGAGCTAAATTAGGCTTTGGAGCTAGTTTGGAAGGGTGTGCAATTGCACACCCTTGCTATACACTAGCTCCGCCCCTGGGAAGGACCCTGGATAAACTTAATCGGTTAATCCAGTGCTCCAACACCCAGGGTTATTACACGTTTTAAATTCTACTACCCAAGACTAACCGACATAAGGGTGATTCCGACGGAACTCAGGGTTTTATAAAAGGGGAGGGATTTTCATATCCCAAGGATCCAAGATATCGTGTAAATTGGCAGGTAAAGTTGAGTTGTACTAACATGTTCTGATTTGTGCCAAACACATGATTAGTACTGTTGTTTTCTTAAGAAATTGATCAGTGTTATTATCCGACCAGAACAATACGACATGACAGAAAGATAAAATTTTAATGTAGATTGATAACCTATCCAATTTCCGGGCCATTGCCGCACGAGTCATCTTCTAGTCTAAGGAAATAAAAACGGATTATCTAAGGAAGAACTATTAAACAGACAAAACTTCTCATCAAAAATTTATTTATTTCTATTAACAAAGATGCCGAAAGTATTGGCACAACTATGATCCAACAATAGAAATGGAGAATTTATCATATACATATGGATAAGTTCGTCAGGTCATTCTATGAATCAAGCTTACACAGCCTTACGCAGCGCAATGAATGCATATATCTTAGTCTTAGCCCAAAAACTCCTAATTAAACTCGGGAAAAAGATGGAGGCTCTCTTAAATAAGAATAATAATGTAGTCCTTGCCTCCTTGGAAAGACTCGTCTCCAAAAGCAGGTCCATCTTATTCTATCCTGTGAACAGTGGAGATTAAAACTTTATGAGATTAAAAAAGAAAAAGTTTCATTTAATAATGGAGTAATTATGGCTTTAATTAACATATCACAATTGAGATTATAATCATATATATGATATATGAGGATGAATTCATCTGGTCATTCGATGTGTCAAGCTTACACAGATTTTAACAGCGCAATGAATTCATAGCTTAGCCCCAAAATTGTAAAAAAAGTTGGAGGTCGCTCACAATAAGAACAATAATGTGGTTCTTACAATGGCGGACAATCTATTTCAAAAAAACAATGGCGAACTATGAATAGGTAACTGATGATTTGATTAAATGATGGAAAATTTTGCTATTGATGACTTGATTTATGTAAAAGAATTTCTTAAATGATAATATTTAAAAACAGGAGTTTTAGCGATTTGCCTTCTGCTGCTGCTTTGTCTTGGTACTCCAATAATAAATCAACCGAAATGTGAGTTTTACCGATACCGACTGACAATAATTACCGATATCGGTAGTTAACCAACCAGTAGGTGCCTCATCCGATAGTGTTTCTTTAAGGTAATAATTGCCGGTAAATTTCCATTACCGATTTTCGATAACTGTTATGTTGGAGAATTACCTATAAGAACTCGGAATATCGGTTACGGAATTCAAAATTCGGTACCCATTGACGGCCCTAATTTTATTCATTCAAATTTGAGTTTATTTCGGTAGTCTACTAGCACTACATCTACTTGAGATGAATCACGTCAGAGCTGATTGCTACCATGTATGACAGTATGTGATTTGCTTTCCTTTTTCTTTCTTCAAAAATTCCTAATAGACTGCCTAAAAAATCCAAATAAAAACCACACACTTATATTTCCCCCACAGTGGGGTCCATCACAATGTGAGAGAGTTTGTTTTTATATTGTCTTTACGTAGACTACTTCTAATATACCGTAATGACAAATGTTTGTTAGAGTATAGGATTGGTAATAATAAATTATATGGAAAGTTTTAGTATTTAGGGTTATATTTAGTATGAAGTGATTTACAAGTATTATTCTTGCATACCAAGTGACGGTATCGCTATATATATATACCCTATGGGTTCTCAATGTAATATATCTCAATCAATAATAGAATTCTCTTTTGTCTTTATATCTTCTAGTTCTGACTTGGTATCAGAGGGTTCGATCCGGACCTGTTGCCCACCTTTTTTTCTTTTCTAACCGGCGGCGGTAGCTTCCAATGCTACCGCTTGCCAGATCTTTCTTCCGCTGTAATATGATTATTTATTTTTTAGGATTGTTCGATCGGTTTGCTACCAAACATTAGTCCTCACCACCACCGCCTCTCCTTCCCCTTCTTATTTTTCTACTACATCCAATACATCTCTTCCAATACCTCTGTCTTACTCATATTTGTCCACTTTCTTTATGATCTCTCTAATCTAATACCCCACTTTTCCTACCTTCTCGGTTCTCTCGGTCCGTCCACCACCTAAAGCTTCTCTAATTCACGACCTAGTTAGTAATTATCCGAATCATTCCCGAATGATTCACGAACGTATCCGAACTGACCGAATCCGAATGATACTTCCGAACTATTTGAACTCCGAACCTAGTTCCCGGATTATATGGACCTCACGAATGATTCGCGAACTGACCGAATTCAAGAGTTGTACTCCCTTGACCCAACCAAGAACACACAGTATTAAGTTTCTGATGATGCTTAGAGAGAAAAGAAATCAGATATGTTTTTCCATGGTGTGAATGAAAACAAACCATCGCTACTTATAGGGGACTCATGCCTATTGGAGATGCCTCTTCATTCTCAAAAGACACCAATAGTGTCTATTAGGAATGGATGTGTCTCTTGGGAACCATTACATCCTCTGGAGATTCCTTGTCATCTCCAACAAAAATCCATTGCATCTATTTGGCACAGGATGCTCCCCATTGTAGCGTCAAGGATGAATAAAACAGAGAACGGAAAAAATGTCGTTTCACAAGCTTCAAGGCCTTGGGTTTCTTTTCAGCAATTATTTCCACCATTCCCAAATAATTGGCGAGTACAACCGGTCAGCGAAATATTGCCTTCAGGATACAATGAAGCCCAAACAACGTTGTTGAATTCAAGAGTTGTACTCCCTTGACCCAACCAAGAACACACAGTTTTAAGTTTCTGATGATGCTTAGAGAGAAAAGAAATCAGATATGTTTTTCCATGGTGTGAATGAAAACAAACCATCGCTACTTATAGGGGACTCATGCCTATTGGAGATGCCTCTTCATTCTCAAAAGACACCAATAGTGTCTAATGGGAATGGATGTGTCTCTTGGAAACCATTACATCCTTTGGAGATGCCTTGTCATCTCCAACAAAAATCCATTGCATCTATTTGGCACAGGATGCTCCCGTTGTAACGGCAAACCAAAACCAAAAACAATTTTTATTTTCTATGGTATTGAAAATATCCAACATGTTAAAGCCATTATCTTCTGATAATACACATCTAACTTACAGAAAGAAAGTTTCTAGCATTTTATCTTCTCGATGGTGCTAACAATATGTCTTCTTTCCTACCCAAATTTTCTTTTGAAAAACAAGAGCGTCAGTTTTGGCTTCTCCACAGCCCTCTGAATCTTCTGACATGATTCGAAAGGTTACAGTTGCAGAATGCTCCGTAGTGACATTTTCTGGTGGGATTTCTATCCCAAAGTTCCAAATCTTTTGGCCTATTCATTTTGTTTTTTGTGCAGCTGTTAGTTGTGGTTTAGTTTATCAGTTTCCTTTTCTAATGATAGCTTGGTTTTTCTTAACAAAGTAAAATAAGATTTTTTTTCAATTTTCATACACTACAAGGTAAGAGTAATTACTATAGCTCCACAAAGACAACAAATTGAGAACTTCAAATAATTGGATTGGATGACCACATCAGTGACAAAATAATTAAACTGAAATTTTTATACAGAATCTGTTGGGGCAATTGGATCGCTCTCATACCAATTGTTGGGGTTCAGAGCCATCTACGTGCTAATACTGCGGAAACAAAATAGCTAACAAGAAACACTTGATCTCTTGGATTGCTCCATGAACCTCACTATGATCTAGTATAAGAAGAAGAGAAAGAGAACCACATAGATGCAAGCCATAAACAAAGAAACAAGAAGTAAAGTACTCACGGATTTATCGTGGTTCAACAATATACACAATTTATGTAATATTGTCTACATCCACCAAACGGCTATGACCTCTTTATTCATTATAGAATCACCACTGAGAATTACACAACTGATTGACTAAACCAATCCACTCACCACAACGTGACCGAACACAAGAACTCTCACAAGCACCCTATAAGATCCAAAGTAGTGTCTTCACCCATACGAGATAACTTTTACCACATCCAAAGTAGTGTCTTCACCAATTGCAGAATGCTCCGTAGTGACATTTTGTGGTGAGATTTCTATCCCAAAGTTCCAAATCTTTTGGCCACTTCACTTTTTTTTTTGTGCATCTGTTAGTTGTGGTTTAGTTTGTCAGTTGCCTTTTCTAATGATAGCTTGTTTTTTCTTAACAAAGTAAAATAAGATTGTTTTTCAATTTTCATGCACTACAAGGTAAGAGTACTTACTATAGCCCACAAAGACAACAAATTGAGAACTTCAAATAATTGGATTGGATGACCACATCACTGACAAAATAATTAAACTGAAATTTTTATATAGAATCATGATAAGCGCTAACCAAGGTAGTCAATATCGGCCGATACGGCCGAAATATCGCCGAAATATCGGATTTCGGTCTGAAACGATACGATAAGTAAAATATCGGCGATACGATATTTCGCCGATAATATCGGCCGATACAATCCAATATCGGGGAAATTTCGGATTTTTTTTTTTTTTTCAGAAAACGAATTTTGGTTTAAAATTTGAACTTCTAATTTTTTTTCTAGTTTTTTTTTTTTTTTTTTTTTTTAAGTTGAACTTGTTTAATTTGAACTTCTATTTAAACTTTAAAGTTATCGAAATTACTCTCATGTTTCTAGTTTGAACTTCTTTTTCTAGTTTGAACTTGTTTATTTATCATTTTAGGCAGTGAAATTTAAAATTATTGAAATTACTCTTGTGTTTTTGATAAAATTGATGGTAGCTATAAAATTATAGTCTCTAAATTTGGAACCGATATTATAACGATATTTGACCGATAATATCCCCGATATAAAATCGTACCCCCGTATCCTTCCTGGCCGATACAAACCGATATCCGATATTAACTACATTGGCGCTAACTCACAATAACTAGTACAACCATTGTCACGGTAGGAGGGTCGACCGAAGAAGAATCTGAAGATGGTGTTTGTCTATGACTGCTTTCGCCCCGTTTCAAAAAAAATGATTTTTTTTGCTAAGTTTCAGAAAAAATGATATTTTTGCTCTGTTTCACAAAAGTAATATTTTTGCCCAGTTTCAGAAAGGTGCAGTGAAAAAATGATCACTTTTTCTGAAACGGGGCAAAAATATCACTTTTCCTCAAACAGAGTGAAAGTATCACTTTTCCCGAAACGGAATGTGAAAGTATCACTATTCCCGAAACGGAAAATTAGTCGATCCATAAACCAAAATATGGTTGCATGATGTGTTATGCATCCTTTATGGTGGTTTGCATAATGACTATGCATTCAATTTTCGAAAATTGTGCCTAAAGTGAAAGTATCACTTTTCTTGAAACGGAAGGATTACATACGTTTTTTATTTTTATTTGAAACATGTAGCATACGTTTTATTAGTTGCAACGGAAAATTATTTTATGCATAAACCAAAATATTATTGTTATAAAAAGGTATGAGGTTTATGTCCATGATAGCTAGGGCTATCAGACAGACGACGTTAAACAAGGGACATCATCAGGCGGTGGAGAAGCTTCGGATGGAGTTTTTACTCGGAAGGATGGGAAAGACTGACGATTTTCACAAATAATACCAAGGTCCATGACTCACGGTATTCAAAAGTAATACCATTTTGTTTTATACTCCATATATATGGAAATCTTACGATGTTTACCATAAAGGGACTCCTGACGCTTATACCGATGAACCCTTGGTCCGTTTTTTACTTTCTTTACATGGCGTTAGCAGATATGCCGCCCAATCATTGATTATCTCAACCTTAACATTGTTCATGAGGTAAATGTTAAGAATATTGCGATTTGGGATACCATTGACGCTATAAAATCAAACTCACCAATCTTCCTTAAGTGAATTTCTTCCATAAATTAATTATTCCGTATGTGTTCGTATGCTTTTCAATCGAACAATTTTTCCTATTCAAAATTCTTCAGTGTCCGCCACCTCTTTCCTTCTTCTGAATTTTATTCTATTCTGGAACCTCAACCAAACCCTCTTCTTGATGTAGTTCGCTGAATGCAGTTTGTTGATATTTTATTCAGGGGTCGATGTAGAATCAGAAAGATGTGCAACTTTTTAAGGTTATTGTTATCGGATTGTTCTTAGCTCTTTTTTTCTGTCAGCCATCTGATCCTTTCTTACTTAGAAAAAAGAAATCGGGGAAAACCTTATCCATCATCCTCCGTGTTTCAGAAAATTCGAGCTTCTATCTCAATTCCAAACCGAAATATCACGTCCTGAAGTGGTTTGTATCTCAATTTTGTATTTTTTATTAAGTTTTTATTAGGGTTTTTTATTATTCTTCTTGGTTGGAGTAGGGGTTTTGACTAATTGTGATGTGAGGAAATGAAAAGTTTTTAATAAGAATTATTAGTATTTTGTATTTCGAATTGACTAATGGAGAACCCATAGCAGAGAGACAATGGCAAAACCCCGAATAGTCTAAATTCATCAGCCTTCCTAGCCAAGAAAACAATGTTGAAGTTCTCTTAGATGAAGACGAAAATTGGGATGAATCACGTACGTACTTGCTCACTTAACTTTTACTTCATTCTTATACCCTGAACTCTACTGAATCACGTATGTACTTGCTCACTTAACTCCACAAGGGATGGAAAATAAGAGGCAGATGATGAGAAAAAACCATAGACAGACAAAGAAAGAGAAAACTTCCTAGTGGAAAGTTCTCCACTAATTTTTTGCCTATATGGTTATGCATTCCTAAGGAGTGACTGAATAAGAGCACTCAAAATCCTACCACTACACTTCTAAGGTAAATTTTTGTTATTCCAGCCTCTTAAGCTTACTTAACTAGAACTGTACTGATTTTCTCAACTATTAGTTTTTGATTCAAACGTGAATTGTCGTTTCTCAACAAGATTTTAGTAAGGACAAGCAATGTCTTTGAGCCATTTCACTGTTGAAGGTGATGTCAAGTTCAAGGATGTTCTTTTTCTTCCTCCAAAATCTTCTCAGGATCTGTAAGACAGTCAGTACAATGTTAATAAGTTCAAGAAGTTCAACTTGAAGTTTCATCTCAGATGAATTTTATGATCTTCTGCCCAAGTACCTAGACTTTTTAGGTAACTAATTTTTTCCCCTATACTACTCATATAGGTTGATTATGATAAAGGATGCATATAATTAGATTGCAAGCTTTGTTATATACCTGAAAGCTGAACATTACTTTTTTTGTTACTTTTTGTAAGGTTTTGAGGGTATAGCCAAGTGCGACCTTCTTCCCTATTTTAAGAAACTTAAAACTAAAACTTCTTCCCTATTCAGCCACAACCAATTCTGAGTTCTCTCTTTAGTAACTAGTTCCTTTTTTGTTGGGCAGTTGAGATTCCCTTAGCCCCATGGATGGATTGTTTCAATATGAGTATCACCACATAGATCATAAGTCCTTTGACATGAGGTTTACAGACGTTGGTCGGGACAAAGAGGTGTACAACTTCGTTGAATTGTAAGTTTCTTATATCCTTCGTCTCTTTAAACTCATTATGTACTCGGAATAAGATCTTTTGTGATTTCCAATAAAGTGTAATACTTATTAAACTTCACTATTTTCATGGGTAATTTTAAGTCACTGTTGTATTATCAGCTTGTTGCCTGATAATTATAGTGACATTGGTTCATATACTCCATTTTTTGTTGGAAATAGTGTGGTGGCTCAAGAACGTGGTACCTCAAAGTTTTTGCATTCTTAACATTCGATATTTGTTCGGTCTTCGAAACTTTCTCGAGCTTGGAGTTTGTTTAGTATATATGGATTTCATATATGCCCTGAAGTTGGTTGGTTGTTCAATTTCAACTGTTTGATCAGTGCATAATTATTTACTAATCTTAACTCAAATTTTATATAATTACAACAATACACAAAAAATTATAAAGATAAGTGATTGGGCAACACCAGACTACAAATGAAGGTACCTTGCAGTACCGACCATGTATTTTATCTGGCAAGACAGATGTATCCACGGCCCCTCATGCCCAGAGCAAGGTTCTGAAAGAAAGTACAAGAGTGGAGGCTGGTTTGATCATCTGTTGATGTGAGGTTGCTTCCAAGCTCAAACCCTTTGAAACTTAATTGCTATTTGGACGAGAAGTGGTTGATCTTCGATTAATTGTGGTTTTGATCGAAGTGGTTGCTTTATCCCGAGGTACCCATATATTCGATTCATGCCTTAAAATGCTTACTGCAGAATAAATTCATGCATATTAGTTAGTATTCCATCTTTGACTCCTTTACTTTGCTAATTTTTAATATCATCGATTCATTATCATTTTGTAGTATGTAACCTTACCTCTACATCGCCGAGAAGCTCATGCTCAGTAACCTTACCTCTACATCGCCGAGAAGCTTCTCGGACGATGCAGTAAAAATTACTGTTAGGTTCAAATATGGCTCGCTGAGGATCAAGTAAACAGAGTACCTCATACTGAAAAGAATTCAATGGATAGTACAAGGGAAGGCGAAGCCCTGCATCTAATTTACCCACCGGAAGGGAGAATAACATGTTACGGAGACGGGTACAGGTGGTTACTTCAAGCGCTGATTTTAATCACACATTAACAGGAAGGGATAACTCTGTTAGAAGACACAGGGGGTAATCAAGGTAAACGGAATTATAAGATGGCAATGATTAGCAAAGGAAATCCTTAGTTTGATGCATTGGAACTCCTTCCTCGATTTTGAGATCATTGACGAACAGTCGGCTTACATAGATCTAGACAAAGATTACTGGTTGGATATATAGAAGCCAAAGAAAATAATTGTCGACGACATAGTGGTTACGTTAACTCAACATCAGACGGACACAGTAGAGGAGGTAAGTTATAAGGAGTTAAAAGAGAATCCCAAAACTTCTCAACAGGTAATCATTCCTATACAGGCTATGTCTAAATATGGGAAATGGCTGAAGATTAGAGGAATTTTGCACCAAAGATGGAGTTACAAGATGTTCAAATCCATTGTTGATTCGCTGGGAGGCTTAATAGATATATACTCAAGCACACTAAGAAAGGAAAATCTGAACTTCTTTCAAATTTCTGTCAAAGGAAATTTCGAGGAAATCCCAGCGGTGCTTTTGTTTGAAGGCGAAGACCAAGAGTGGGTCGTATCCATTGAATGGGACTACAAATTTAGTCCGAAGAAGAAGGAATTGCTGGAGGATTTCAATAACATGTTAAAATATTTCGAAAAATTACAGAACTCTAACAGCTCATCTTCGAAAGAGTGTTCAACTGCTTCCAACAACTCGCGTGCAGAGAAAGGAGTTCAAGAGGATTCTACCTCATACTCTAAAAGACAAAAAGATTTAGCAGTGGGAGTTCAACCTAAGTATGTTGAGAAAGGTGAGGTTAATAAATTCAATTGTCTGCGAGATTACGAAAGTGAAGGTGAGGATCCGGATTCGAATAGACTGGAAATTATAGATAGCATTATGGAGACTGAAGCGATCGGAACTCAGAAACTAACTGGAGCTAGAGGAGTATTTCCCATCATTACTGACAAACGGGGCATGGGTGAGCTAGCTCTCGATAGAGGGGAAGGCGAAGAGGGACTTCATACCGCTGCTGAGGCCAAAGATCAAGACTTGATAATGATTAATGAAGGAAGGTTTCCCTTAGCTAACGCTGACGACCTTCAAATAGTCTTACACTCAAGTCATTTAGAAGATACTGGTGCTCAGAAAACTCCAACTCCAACTCCAACTCGTGTAAGACTAAGGAAAAACGATCAAAACCTCCAACTGTTCAAGGTGGTGGATGACCAAATTGTCATTAACTTGGGTGACTTACAAAATACGAATATTGATACAAATGAGGTTATATTCTCAACTTCTAAACTTGTCGTGGAGTTATGCTGCAGGATGGGGGGGATCTTGAAAAAAGATGAAACGAAACCCAAATCGGTAATAGATGAGATATTATTTAAGTACAGGGATAGGTACAAAGAAATAGATGATTGCAAGAAAGTGCAGGATAGTTGTGATTCACATATATCTAACTCATCGGAAGATGGGGAGGATGCGGAGGAGGTTAACTCAAGGGATAACTGCGAAGAAGATGGGTTCTAAAGTGTTGTCTTTAAAAATAAGGGGATTGAACGACTACATCAAGCAAATATCTGTGAGCGACTTAATTTTTCAACATCAAAGTCTCATTTGTAACATCCAATAGACAAAGATGACAACAATGTCACGATGGTTCGTTGGTTAATTATGGCACGATTCTGACTTTGAAAGGGAACTTTTACCGTCTCAAGGGTTGGTGGGTAACAACGGTGGAATTCTGAAAGTTTGGGACAATAAACAGCTGGAGCTACTGGATAAGAAAATGGGAATCAACTCTATCTCCTGTCTCTTCAGATTCCGTAAGGACGGATTCAAATTTGTCCTAACAAACGCTTATTCTCCTTGCGAGCATGGCTTGAGAGAATTGTTTTGGAAGGATTTAAATAGAGTCAGCGATTGGTCAACTGAGGCATGGTGCCTTATGGGGGATGTGAACGCGGTTAGGAGCGATTCGGAAAGAAACAAGCCGGGTGGCGATTTCAGGAACATGAAATTTATTAATGACTTCATCTCTGATCAAGATCTCATCGACTTACCGCTGCATGGAGGAGCGTATACCTGGAGAAATAAGCAAACATACCCACTGCTGTGTAGGTTAGACAAGTGCTTGGTTTTCACCTCTTTTGACGCTAAGTTCAGCACGACAACGCAAACTTCTCTGGTACGTACTATTTCAGACCATAATCCTTTCCTAATTGATCTTTCGCCTTCTATTAGAAATCATGCTTGCTTTAGAATTGAAAACCATTGGCTAGAGCACCCGAACTTCCTGAAATTGGTGGAGGGTTGGTGGAATTCCCTAGACTTTGTGGGTACTCCGGATTTTGTTATATTTCGAAAACTTCAGAACTTAAAGCACTTCATCAAGCTTTGGAGAAGAAGCACCTTCGGGAATGTGTGCAAAGAAGAGGATGAGCTTAAGCAAAAGATTAACGGTCTGAATATGTTGGAGGAAACTTCGGTCGTAACTGCTTATCAGCTGGAAGAGAGAACGTCCTTACTCAACTCCCTAAATTCAGTTAATATCACAAGAGCTAGGATGGCTTTCCAACGGGCGAAAGTGAAGGGTTTCAAGGATGGGGACAAAAACACACATTACTTCAACCAAATCGCAAGTGGAAAGAGAATAAGAAACTACATCACGAAGCTGGAGGTTGATGGGTTAGATGTTTTCAACCACGAAGTTATCAAAAAGGAGATACACGACTATTACTCCGATTTGTTTACAAATCATTCGCCAGCTAATCCTTCTTTTAATAGTTTAGACTTCAGGACTATCGACCGGACTCAACAGGCCTGGCTAGAAAGAAACGTTGAGGAGGAGGAGGTGTGGAAATCAATCAAGTTATGCGGAGCGAATAAAGCTCCTGGGCCGGAAGGTTATAATATGGAGTTTTACAAGGCATGCTGGGGAGTTTTGAAGAAAGATGTTATGGCAGCAATCAAAGAATTCTTCTCCCAAGGCAAGTTAGATTGGAAACTGAATACCTCCTTCTTGAAGCTGATTCCTAAAAAAGAAGATTCTGCAACTGTAAAAGACTTTAGGCCTTTGAGCCTAATTAGCAGCTTCTACAAAATTATTTGCAAAATTTTGGCGGAGAGAATGAAGGTGGTCATGCTGGGGCTGATTTCTAGTTCTTAGGGTGCATTTATAAAGCAACGATAGATTCTGGATGGTATCTTGATAGCGAACGAGCTGGTGGACAGCAGACTGAGACAAAAAAAAAACCTGCAGTTTGCTGACGACACGATAATTTTTCTTGATGCAAAAGCTGTTGAGGTGAGACGACTGCTCGTTATTTTGTTGTTGTTTGAAATTTTAACAGGCATGCGGCTTAACCTGGAAAAGAGTACCATGGTCAGTATAGGTGCGAACCATCTGGTAGATGATCTAGCTGTGGAGATGGGTTGCAGAGTAGAAAGGCTTCCAGTGACCTATTTAGGAATGCCAATTGGTTCTAATAGAAGGAATGAGTTAATTTGGGAGGTCATTATTCAGAGAATACAAAAAAAACTCGCTCCTTGGAAGAGAAGATTCTTGAACAAAGCTGGTAGGGTGGTGCTGATTAGGAGATCATTAAAGATCTTGGAAATTTACTTCTTGTCGTTGCATCACATTCCGGTTTCAGTGGAGAAGAGGCTAAACACTACCATGAGAAAATTCTTGTGGGGAGAAGACTAAGGGAAAAAGAAGATGAGCTGGGTTTCTTTTAAAAGAATCTTCAAACCGAAGAGGAAAGGTGGCTTAGGGATTAGAAGCTTGAGACTTGTGAACAAATCTTTGTTAGCTAAATGGCACGCCAGGTATTGTGCGGAAAAAACGGCACTTTGGAGACGAATTGTGTGTGAAAAATCGCAAACTCAGGAAGACTTTCTGCTGCCCTTACAAGTTAAAGACTCTATAGGCCGCAGTATGTGGTTTGAGATATTAAGAGAAAATTTGGCGTTTGCTAGTGCTATAACGGTGAAGGTAAAAGATGGTTCAACAGTTAGATTTTGGCATGACTCTTGGTGTGACAATACATCGTTTAGGGAGAAATATCCAAGACTATACAAAATCAGTGCGCAAAAATGGACTCGGTGGCAACGGTCTTTGAACCAAGATGGAACTTTCAATTTACAAAAACTCTAGATCCGTAGGAACGCATAGACTTACTGGAATTGAAGTACGACATCAGCCTGATTTACTTGTCTCAAGGGGAGCTTGATTGTTTGGAAGGGGAGTTGACTGCAAAATCAATTTACTTGAAGATGTCGGAGGCGAACACTGATTGGGAAGGACATAGCCTTCTAACCAACAAAAAGATGCCACCGAAAGTCAATTTTCTGATGTGGGCGTCGCTGCACAAGTCAATCCCAACGAGATACATGTTGCAACAAAGGGGAATAACGGTTAATTCCAATTTATGCCTCTTTTGCAATGCTTCGGTGGGGACTTTGGACCACCTATTTATTCATTGGAGTTTGATCAAACAGTTGTGGGAGCTTTTTATGGCAGATATGAGGGTGAGTTGGGTTATGCCTCTTCACTTCTTTCCGTTTATTCAGGGCTGGCGTTTGGAAAGAATTTCAACAATCGTGAAGACGGCTTGGCAGTTGCTTCCTTATGCAATCTGTTGGGAAGTGTGGAATGAGCGGAATAAGAGGGTTCATGGCGGAAGACCGAAGACGATGTACGAAGTGGAAATCCCAATCAAGCAATGGATTTACCTTTGGAGTTCAACAACAGAAGTGTTTAAAAATTTCACTGTGAACCAGATCATAACTAGTTGGGAGGTCATTATGAGATTGTAACGGATCTTGCGTTGTTCTTTTAAGGCTACTTCTTTGTAAATAATTTGTACATATCTCTTTTTCCTTAATATATCCTTCTTTTATCAAAAAAGAAAAAGAAAAAAAAAAGATTGGTAAATAATGGGCTTTTTAAATTACTTGAAAATTCCTTTATTTTAACTTACTTAGTAGGCTTCAAAAGAAATGGATATCTAGGTTTATTATCTGGGCGATATTTCAAGAGAGAGAATTGAGAAATTTGGTTCCCAATTTTTCCGGCGAGACTTGGATTTTATAAGTTTTATAATTAAGTTTAACGGCGAATCTAAGTTACCATTTTTCACCAATCTATCATCATAGAAGAAGAAAAAAATGTGAAAGTTACCATTTTGCTGAATTGGAAAATTTCTAGTATAACTTAGCCCATTGGGTTATAAAAACAATAGGGGTGTGAATGGGTTGTAAGAATGTTTGTTATAAGTTTCTTATTTCTAGGAATTACTGGCTAGTCCAGTTTAGGGAAACCCGGTTAATGGTTAATCCAGTCCCAGAAACAATTTAACCGCTGGTCCAAAAACATGTTTTTGGACTATACTTTTTATCCGCTCGTCCAAAAAAGAAAAGCACACGTGCGAGCAAGATGAATATTTTCCACATTTAACCTTCTGCGATTGATAGTCAGAAATCGATCCGAGCTCCGTCTTATTTTTTCTCTTCATCTAAAATCTGAGATCTCTTGCTGCTGCTGATTTTTCTCGTTCTCCACTGCTTCTGCTCTCAATGGTTAGGTTTGTTTTCGAAGATCGTTTTATTCCTCTGTAATCAGCTTCATCTCCATCAAATGCAGGTTTGTTCTGTGACAATTAAGTGATGGTGAAGAAGATAAGCAGGCGAAGAAGAACATCAAGAAGATTCATATCCAAGAAGAAGAAGAAGAAAGAGAAATAAATTTATTAATTTTGGGTTTTGATTTATATTCTTTAATCTTCTTTTTTACCCTTTTTTTTCCAGTACATATTTTCTTTGAGTACATATCAATACGTACTGCTGGATCAATATGTATAATATGTACTATTGAATCATACACTTTTTCTTTTAGTAAATATTTCCCTTCACTACATATCAATATGTACTGGGATCATACCATTTTTTCTCCGGTACATATTTTCTTCGATACATATCAATATGTAGTGTTGAATAAATATGTACCGTGGGATCAGATAGTCTTTTCTTCAATACATATTTTCCTTCGATACATATCAATATGTAGTGGTATGGATAACTACATATCGATATGTAGTGGTACATATCAATATGTAGTGGTACATATCAATATGTAGTGTTGAATAAATATGTACCGTGGGATCAGATAGTTTTTTCTTCAATACATATTTTCCTTCTATACATATCAATATGTAGTGGTATGCATAACTGCATATCGATATGTAGTGGTTTGATATACTGTCAAATATGTATTGAAGAAAAAACCACTACATATTTGACAATATATAAAAAACACTCCTCATACTTCTAACACTATGAATGAAAACCACTACATATTTAGTTTTACCTTTTTGCTGTTGGTGAATCATCAGTAGAACAAAATCGGTAGTTTTTCTTCTACTTTATGATGGTGAAGCACTTTCTTCTGTAATTCCTTCTTTTATTGTTCTTTTAATTTTTCGATTAGTAACCATTTTTGATGGTGAAGCATTTTTCTTCTGTAATTACTCCTGAACGAAACACAGATCTGTTTTTTTCGATCTAGGTTTTAAAAAAAGAATCTTTAAAGAAGAATCAAAAACTGAAGAAGAAGAACAATGAAAAAACTGAAAATCTGGTTTTTATTATCTTTGGGGATTTTTGATGGTTGTTTTTCGAATCTAGAGTTTTGATTTGTTTTCTCTGAAAAAGAATGAAAACAGGAGAAGAAAAAGAAGAATGGAATGTGGATGAAGACAAGAGAGAAAAGTAAATTACTTTTTACGCGTGTTTTCTTCTTTGCTGTGGCACGCGTGTAGTTAGGGTCAGCTTAGTAATTTTGCTCTTTTCAAATGTTTTCAGGACCAGCGATTAAATGTTTTCTACCGCTGGACTAGAGGATAAGTTGGGTCGGGTTTTTTGGACCAACCAGCAATTTTCTCTTCTTATTTTCTTTTATAAGTATTCGTTCACATTTGGGGGGTTACTCTATGAGCAGTGCTGAGATTGAAATTCGGGTTTAGGGTTTTCAGTTTCGCTCAAGAGTTACCCAATTCCAATATTAAGCAAGTGTGTCTTTCCACCTGAAGGTTGATTCGTTTAAGATTCTGAGAAATTGTATCGAGAAAGAGATCAACATCATGTTCTAGTACTTTTTAGTTGTTATTAGTAAAGTAATCAGAAGCAAAGTTAGAATTTCACTTCAAAAACATTTCCACTCTTGATGCTGCTGCTGGTTCTTCTTCTTCTTCTTCCACTTTACAATTCAGGTTTCCGTAAGTCTACCCGTCTCCCTCTTTTCTGTATTTTATTTTTTTCAATTCTACTGAGGTTCTTGTAAATTGAAGAGAATTTTTTAAAGTGGTTAACATTTTTAGGAATTTTTGATTTTTCGCCAAAATGTGGTTAATATTATACATTTCTCATGTAGATATCAGTGTGCAAAATGGGGGTTTCTTAAAACATTGAATTCTTTGTGGAAATTTCAGTTTTTTTTATATTTATTTTGTGTGTCTAGGTAATGGGGGATAATAAGAAACTTACAACAATTTGTCAAGCTGTGGTTACAATTGATGATGATACATCTGGGGAACGACCAGATCCAGTATTTGATGTTCCTCTTGAAAGTAAATCTCCAAGTCAACCACCAGCAGCAATTGCTGTGACTGCTGCAAATGCTTCCAAGCATCATAGAGCTGTAGAATTGGAAAAAACAATCACCAGTGCTGACCGAAGGCTTAAGATGGAAGCAGCTGCTCGAAGATCGGTTGCACTAATACTGATGAAGCACAATGATTATGTTGGTGCTAGGAAAAAGTTACTCGATGCACGGACATCATATCCAGCACTTGAATATATTGATGATTTGATAAAAGTCTGCGACATAGTATGTACAGCTGAGTCTCAAGGGAGTGGAATTGATTGGTGCTCGGTTCTCGGGATTAAGAAGAGAGCCAATGAGTCTGAAATAGAGCTGAAGTACACGGAGCTGATCAGAAACTTGGAATCCGTTAAGAACAAGTTTCCGGAAATCCAATCGGCTTTGGGGCTCATCCAAAAACCTTATAGTGTGCTTTCAGATAGAGATAAACTTTCCGGGTTTGATTGTGGAAGAGATGCAAGCTTGGTTCCTTGTTGTAGTGTAAAGCCATTAGAATCAGATGTAGCAGATTCAGAATCCGTGAATATTTTTAGTGGGTCTATTGCACAAAGTTCTTCTGGAACTACAGGAATTGTTAGTGAGGGTGCAGATGAAAGTAATCAATTATGCAACTTACAGGAGAAACCTTTGAAGAGGGTAAGATGTTTGAGTGGGGATGATTGTGAAGTTATAGCTCAGACCCAGTCAATCAATGAGGTGAAAAGAAAACATTGCAGTCAAGAAGCGGGGTCGGATACTAATAAAAACAAGACTCCATTAAGTGAAGTGGAAGGGCCTTTAGGAAGATCATTTGGGAGCGTATTAAAAGCAGCCATAGTTCACAAGGAACCTTCTCTAGAATTTGATGACTTCAGCGACCGTAAAAAGTCTGGCGTATTCGAGGTTGGTCAGTTTGTGGCTATTTACGATCAAGAAAAGATGCCTCGATTGTATGCTAGAATTGATAGAATAGAAAGGCATTACAAGAAGGAAACAAATAGCACAGAAAATGCATTGTATGTTAGGTGGCTGAGACCTTCTCCTGTTAACCCAGATGAGAAAAAATGGCATGAGGCAGGCTTGCCTGTTTCTTGCGGGTTCTTTAAGCTGGATAGGTTTGGCATTGCCATTGGTAGTCGCCCTGTTTTCTCACATTTGATCTCGTCGTTTCATGAATATCATTATTCAAATGAAAATTTTGAACTTTATCCACGAGAAGGGGAGGTATGGGCACTTTATAAAGAGTGGAAACCGTTTGATTGGTGCTCGAATCCTAAATCAAGAAAAGGATGCAAGTTCCTGCTTGTAGAAATTCTCAGTGACTACTCGAAAGCAGCTGGTGTTAAGGTTGCATCTATAGTAAAGGTGGCAGGGTATAGAACCATCTTTCGAAGGAGTGGCCTCTCTTATCAGATTGCTGCTCGCAACTTGTTTGGGTTTTCGCATAATATCCCAGTTAGGTCCGCAGGTGACATGAGGGGTTTATTTTCAGGAATGGTACTCGATCTCGACTCGTTATCAATACCTGAGGATGCTGTTGTGGATACAGTTGCAGCAGAATTCGGTGGTGGTTCCGGTAATCAACAAATTTCAAGATATCCTCCTATAACATCAAGACTGAATCCAGAAATCTATTCAGTGAATCAGGTACCGGTACGGGTTCATCGCATAACAGTAACCGGCGACTTAGTTGCTTTAGCAAGTTCCTTGCCCTCAGGTTTGTCAACATAAGTTATCCATAGTCATAAATTGTTTTTCCATCCTTTTTAATATGTGAACATGTTTGCTGTATTTTGCATAAGCTGCAACTTGTCGCAGTTGTAATGTATGTCCGGAAGCTTGTCTGAATGTGCTTAATGTCTTCCAACTCCTTAGCTAGTGTAACCAGATGATGTTGCTGACCCCGTAGCTTAATGTTGATGATTATCCCTTGTCAATCCATTAGTCACTTTGTCCCCTGTCATTTGGGTGTATCATATTGATGGTTGCGAAATTAATTTATGAATTAAAGCCGTAAAGGGCTGCGGTAGTCTTCTATACGTGATCACATCAGAGTAGAGTACTTCACAGGATTTAAACTTAAGTGTTAAATAGGTGGTACTTAGCGATGCAGGTGGATCTTTTTTTTTTTTTGTGTTTTTTTTTTCTCCCCAGACCATTTTCACAAATACAATCTCGTTGCTTAAATGTGGGTGTTTCGCAATGGCATAACTCGTCTACAGGTTAAGATTGACTGTGAGATGAAACTGAGTTTGTAATTCTAGGTTCACTTCCGAAGGAGTATGTAAAGGGAATTGGATTTACCGCGTATGTTATATCCATCATCTGATTTGATGATACACATCTAACCTACTGAAAGAAAGTTTCTAGCATTTTATCTTCGCGATGGTGCTAACAATGACTTCTTTGAGATCTTCTCGATACTTCAACTATGGGTCTCTCTTTCCTACCCAAATTTTCTTTTGAAAAGAGCGTCAGTTTTGGCTTCTCCGCAGCCCTCTGAATTTTCTGACATGATTTGGAAGGGTACAATTGCAGAATACTCCGTAGTGAGATTTTCTTGTGCGATATCTATGCCAGAGAAGCCAGTGGCTTCTTAACCAACAAAAGCTAAGAAAAAGTGCTATCTCATATCCATAATATCTTTCCACTGAAATAGAATTTGATTCATTGAATATCCTCTAAAGATCTCTGTACTTGAGCTCCAAGGGTGAATGTCCAGCTTCATAGCACAGATCAGCTCGTCTTTAGTTTTAGGTCTTCCCCATGCACTCTTCTACTCCTTTCTAACCACAATTCCCAACAAATAGCAATCGGAATTAGATGTCAAATCATCTTAACTTTCTTTGACAAACCATGAATATTCCAGCTCTGTAATGAACTTTGTAAATTATTATGAGACACCCACTTCACTTGTAGAGAGTTAAGGAAAAAGTCCCATCAGAAGTTTTCCCATTCGCACTATAAGAAGAGATGATCCTGCGATTCAACCTGGTTGTTACACAGTAGACAAGGATTGGAAGCAATCTCCACCCCTCTGTTTAGTAACATAACTCTTGTGGGAACTGAGTCATGCATGGCCGCCCACACTATAAAAAGAGCTTTTGATGGTGCAAACTTGCTTGTAATCAAAATCAATTACAACCATAAGTACACGATCATCATGATGCTTGTATGGTATGGGTAATTGCGAACACACGTCTCTTATCAAGAATGGTGAATCTCTTATCTCAATTTTTTGTCTTTCCATTAAGAATCAGTTTTCAAGTTTGACTAGGAATGGTAGGCATTATAACCATGTAATCTTCAGGAAAACATAAAAGTAAACCGGTATCAACACACCCACATATAATCTCTCCACTCTGAAATGACCACATATGCCTAGTAAAATACACATAATTTTATTTATTTTGTTGCAGACTCAAGATTATTTATTTATTGATAAAGGCAAAGAAAACATAATGCGGAATACCATCAGTAACAACAGTAAGGATGCTTCTAAAAAGAAAAGAAAGAAGAAGAAGTAACAGTTAGGACACTAAAGATTGTTTGAGGAACTTAATTCATGCTCTTGAAAAAGAAAAACAAGATCAATATTTGAAAGAAAAAAAGAAAGAAAATGGAACTTTATTTTTTCCAACAAATGACACTGTAATTAATCTGTTCAGTTTGGGTAATTCCTAGATCCTAACTGCTCATTTGGGTGCCTGTGTGTACAAGGAATTTACCTAAATAAAATTTATACGGTGTCGGTATGGTTGGACTTGGTTATGACTACTTAGAGCTGAGAACGTCAAAAATTTGATGGACGACCACATGCAGACAAAAGAGTTCAACTGAAAGTAATAATATATAGAAAGATGTACTGCATAAAAGACTGCAGGATGCAAAACACAACTCATTCCAAATGTATGCTATATGCCGGAGTATCTGATTCTTCTATTTGTTCTTCCCCCCCTACATAAGTCCCAGACCCGAGCGAAACTAAGCTTTCAAAGTAACATGCATGTCAAACTAGAATTAATGTCTGGGATCCTAACCGTGTCATGTTTAGGGTAGAATAAATACAAACCAAAACCAGCAAACAGAATCTCACCTCCCTTAAAAGACCATACAAACCTAAAAGAATAGTCGTCCAAGATTCTTTTATCGATCACAATATAACGTTTAGTCCAAGATTCTTGAACTCCATAATTCTGCATCACCCATACTTCAACACAGACACCATAATACAAAGCGATCAAACAAAGGCACCCTTCAAGTACACCCAAATTACAAAACACAAGGTGGTCAATGTCCATATGTTTTATTTCTTAGAATATCTCGTTGCTGATATCTAGATAGATAACTACAACAACATCGGAAGAGTCTTGGGACACTTTCCTCTCGGCTATCCAATGAATACCTCCATTAACAAGCACCCCACATGGTTTACTGATCCCAAATTTATACGGTATGTTTTCAATGCTTTTCCATGAATTTGATCCTGCATAACATGTTGAATCAACCTTCCACCAATTCCACCAATCACTCCTCCAATTACACCACCAACCTTTACCTAACATGGACTTCTTTGTATTCTACACCTACTCCACCAACCTTCACCTAACATGGACTTCCTTGTTTTCTTCATTTACCTACTCCATTATTTAATTAATGTAATTATTTAATTCTTGTAATGTTGGTTATAAATACCTCCCATTTTGGAGATAAAGAATAACAATTATTTTTGAGTTGAACCTTAAGTTTAACATGGTATCAGAGCTCCATGGTGAGTTGAGTGCTTCTTAGTAATAGTGAGTGCTTCGTTACTTCGATTGATCCTTCTTCCGCTGGCTTAAGGTTCTTGTTTTTTCTTTATACACTTATTGAAACAAGTAAGTTTTACTACCGATTTTATGATAAACTTGTTATGTTGAGTTTATGATTGTCCTTTTTAAATCCTACTTAAACTTGTTAATCCATTTATCTTGGACTAAGTAAGTTGTATTGTTGTTTTTTGTTTCGTACAAACAGTTATCATCTTTGATCAAGATTTTTTTATTGAGTTTGTTTTTCTTATAAGCAAACCCCTGTTAAATTTGTTTTCATATATTTGGTTGATTTGTCAAACTTAATTTCTCTGTGCAAGAGAGAAAACTTGATTTGAATTTAAACTCTTACCGTTTTTACCGTTATAGGACTTGTTCCTCTGATTCGACTACTCATATAATTTTTAGCTGCTAGGTAGAATCTAGCCGGTTTGTTTTTCACCCCCCAGAAACAGTTATGTACACAATCAGTTCATTTGTACCTTTTTTTAGTCATTTGTTTAAAAAAAAAAAAAAACGCTTGCCAAGTTTTTCGCAAGCTACTTGCGACATGTATTCATACTTCATATAATTTCTTCTTTAATCGTGATAATGTCTTCCGTTAGATGTTGTGTTTACTGTGGAAGCAATTCACACTTCGTGGAGAAATGTTTCAAGAAAATTGGCTATTCCGATTGGTGGGACGCCTATAAAATACAAATAAAGATCGACCAAAGAGGGGTAGATACATGTACTTCAATGATGACTACGAAAACCGATACTCATTCTTCCGTGGTGGAATCTCATTCTTTGGTAAACCCGAACCTTTTCCAGCAATCAAGTAAGGTTGACGTCGCTTTACTTGCTACTGATTCTGGAAAAGATCATGGTTGGATTCTCGATTATGGTGCTACGGGTCATATGACGTTCGATGCCTCTATTTTGAAAGATCCGTTGCTACCTGCGTATACAACTATTTCCAACGCCAATTGTGTACCGTATCCGGTTACCGGAGCTGGGAGAGTTGATTTAACACCTTCCTTGTCTTTAGAACACACATTATTAGTTCCTTCTCTTTCAAATAATCTCTTGTCTGCGGCACAAGTAACCAAACAGTTAAATTGTTTAGTACTAATCTACCCCACTTTCTGTCTTCTTCAGGATCTCGGCAACGGGGAGATAATTGGGCGAGGTACTAAGAGAGATGGTTTATATTACATCGACGATGTTTGTGAAGGGAGATCTCTTTCAGTTAAAAGGTATTATTGTGCATCTAAAAATCAGATCTTACTGTGGCACCGCCGGTTAGGACATGCTTCTTTTGGATATTTGGAGCACTTTTTTCCTGATTTGTTTAAGTCTTGCAAACTGTCATACTTTAAATGTGATACTTGCATTCTTTCGAAGAGTCATCGTACTACTTACCCAGATAGTTTCAGTAGAAGATACGTCCCATTCGATTTAGTTCATTCCTGATGTCCTGGGGACCTTCTCGTATTACCAGTATTCGGATTTCGGTGGTTTGTTATCTTCATCGATGATTGTACTCGTATGACTTGGCTCTATTTAATGAAGAATAAAAGTGATGTGGCTGATCGTTTTCGCGCATTTCATAAAATGATTCAGACACAATTTTCGGCTAACTTAAAGGTCCTTCGTTCTGATAATGGTGGTGAGTATGTTAATGAAGTATTACAAGGATACTTTGGAGAACATGGAATTATTCATGAAACTAGTTGCCCGTCTACGCCACAACAAAATGGTGTGGCGGAAATAAAAAATCGCCAGTTACTTGAAATTTCGAGGGCATGCTTGATTGGGTCAATTATGAAGCCAAAATTTTGGGAAGAAGCCATTACTAGTGCAGTATATCTTCTTAATCGAGTACCAACAAGTGTTTTAAAATTTCAGACACCTTTGGACAAATTGGCTTTGTTTGTAACAATACCTTCTCATCTTAAGCTTCCTCCACGGGTATTCGGTTGTGTTGTTTTTGTACATCTGCAGAAACATCTACGTACAAAGCTAGATCCTTGTGCTATCAAATGTGTTTTTATTGGTTATCATCCATTCCAAAAGGGTTATAGGTGCTATCATCCTCAAAGTCATAAATTTTATGTTACTATGGATGTCACCTTTTCCGAGCAAGAAATGTTTTACTCATCTGATGTATCTGATTCTCCTCTTCAGGGAGAGAGTGTTATTGAAGAGTTGAATTGGATGGATTTGTTTCCGACTAATAGTGAAATAAATATGACAGCAAATGAAACAAGCATAAGTACACATCCAACTGTCAGTAGTTCAAGAATTGATGATATATAAGTCACGGAGCCGGTTCAAGAGTTCGATATTCCTGTTTCCGAAGAAATTGACACCCCTGCTCTTGAAGCTCCATCTCTCTCTTCACCAACAATACCTACATCTAATTGTCCTCCAGCCGGTGCCGATGTCCCTGAGGTAAGCATAGATTGTTTGATTAATACTAATGATACTTGTGAACTACCTGACACCGACAGTACCAGTTGCCACCAAGGAGTAATCGTGGAGTTCCACCAGATCGTTTTTCACCTGAAGCAATAAGGAAGGTGAAATACCCTATTGCGAATTACGTGTCAACTCATAGATTATCAAAAGAGGGAAAAGCGTTTGTCAGTCAAATGGCAGATGTTACTATTCCCAGAACAGTAGAAGAAGCACTATCTAATCCGAAATGGGCTGGTCCTATGAAAGAGGAGATGGTGGCACATGAAGAAAATGGTACATGGGATATAGTCTCACTACCAGAAGGAAAGAAACCAGTTGGCTGCAGGTGGGTATATACTATCAAGCATAATCCAGATGGCTCTATTGACAGGTATAAAGCAAGACTTGTGGCTAAAGGGTTTACCCAGACTTATGGTATTGATTATCAGGAGACGTTTGCTCTTGTTGCAAAAATTAACACTATTCGACTATTATTGTCTTTGGCAGCAAATCTAGGCTGGCCTCTACAACAGTATGATGTAAAAAATGCTTTTTTACATGGTGACTTGCAAGAAGAAGTCTACATGACACTACCTCCAGGTTATAATGCTCCAAACAATGCTAATGTTGTGTGTAAGTTAAAGAAGGCTTTATATGGTTTGATAAAATCTCCCAGAGCATGGTTTGGTAGATTTCGCATTGCAATAAAGAAGTTTGGGTATATACAGAGTAATGTTGATCATACCTTGTTCCTTAAAAGAGTAGGTGACAAGATAACTGCTCTTATTATCTATGTAGATGATATGGTGGTAACAGGAAATGACCCTGAAGAGATAAGTAATCTGAAAAATTGCTTGTATTCTGAGTTTGATATGAAAGATTTGGGTGGACTTAAGTATTTTTTGGGTATTGAAGTTAATCGATCCAGAAAGGGAATTTTCTTGTGTCAGCGAAAATATGTGATTGATTTGTTGAAGGAAACTGGTATGACTGGTTGTACGCCAATTGGGTCTCTTATGGAACAAAATCATGGTCTTGAAGAATGTTCTGATCAAATACCAGGAGACAAAGGACAATATCAGAGGTTAGTTGGTCGCTTGATTTCTCTTTCTCATACAAGGCCAGATATTTCTTATGTTGTAAGTGTTGTAAGAAGATTTATGCATAATCCGGGTCAGCAACACATGGATGCAGTCACCAGGATACTAAGATATTTGAAGTTCGCACCAGGCAGAGGTTTGATGTTTTCAAAACATGGACATCTTTATGTATCAGGTTACACTGACTCGACTCGGGAGGTAAAGGTGACATGAGAAGATCAACATCCGGGTATGTTACCTTTGTTGGAGGAAATTTAGTGACATGGAAGTCTAAGAAACAACATGTTGTTTCCTTATCCATCTTGAAGCGAGAATATAGAGCAATGGTAAAAGGCATTTGTGAATTGTTATGGTTGAAAAGGCTTATGGGAGATCTTGGTTTCCCATCTGAAAAACCTATGAAGTTGTTTTGTGATAATCAATCAGCAATCAAAATTGCAGAGAATCCGGTGCAACATGATCGAACGAAGCACGTGGTAATTGATAAGAACTTCATTTATGTGAAACTTGAAGAAAAAATTGTTGAATTACCATATGTCCGAACAACACAACAGCTGGCAGATATTCTGACTAAGGCCGTATCAAATAATATATTTAATGATTCACTTGTCAAGTTGGGCATCTGTGACATATATGCACCACCTTGAGGGAGAGTGTTGAATCAACCTTCCACAAATTCCACCTATCACTCCTCCAATTACACCACCAACCTTTACCAAACATGGACTTCCTTGTATTCTACACCTACTCCACCAACCTTCACCTAACATGGACTTCCTTGTTTTCTTCATTTACCTACTCCATTATTTAATTAATGTAATTATTTAATTCTTGTAATGTTGGTTATAAATACCTCCCATTTTGGAGATAAAGAATAACAATTATTTTTGAGTTGAACCTTAAGTTTAACAGAACAGACTTCAAATGCACTTCCATGACCTGCTACTACCTTGTAATCATTACTTCTGTAATGATAACCAAATGCAACCATATTGATATGCTTTATATTAGGTATGGGTAATTCCAAGTACTCCCTTGTGGCTGGATTCCAAAGACAAAATCATCTGTTGAAGAACCATAGGCAAACAAGACCATTACAACAACACATAAGTTCGACTGAACTGCCTGAATAACCCAAAGATTTGAATGGGTGATCAATTTCTATTGCATATTCATATAATCTACCCGTCGATAATAATAACTCTACAGCATCATGAGATACGAAGTATAATAGGTTCCTACTCTTCCTATAGACATGCCCTTTAAGCATGAGATTAGGGTTGTTCCTCCAGATACTAAGATTAAGATGCAGCTTAACAAAATCAGGGCTTGAAATCAGAGAAAACCATGATTTGCGAACACACTTGCATGCTAATAAGGAATTGACTGGTAACTTTACGAAGATTTCCAAGTAAATCTCCTCTGGAATTTTGCTCGACATTCTTTCTCCCCAGCTCGCATAAAACTTCAATTATTTGTTTAAATAGATAGACTTATGAAACCCTAAATAGTTTACTTCCGACTTGGATGTTGGCACCTATCGCAGGATGAGTTCACCCATAACCCTTGGGCAGTTAAATCGGCCAAATTGGCCCGGTTCATATTTGGAAGTTGTTTTGAACCGATCCAGAAATTGTTGATTAATTTGGCAAAGAAAGAAGGAAGGTGCAAAGAAATTGATATCTACTGATAATGGAATATCGAAATTGAAAACTATACACATTTTCAAGATGATACGAACGATAAATGAATGATTCCTGCATCAAGGCAATGAATGGGTGCTGAACCGGACCCCCGGAGCTCATAAAGAGTTGACTGAAGTCTTAAACAACACACAGGAAATTATATTCTCCTGGTAACAGAACATCTAAATGTTGCTTCCCGAAGGTGGGTCCTAAAAAAATGTGGGGAAAAATGGCGTATTTTAGTTTGATAGATACACCATCAAGACACTTCCTAGGGTCGAAACAGACCTCACTTGATTGCTTATAATGTCCTAAGTGAAAGCACTAGTAGAAATGCAGGTGCTCAATCTGTTCCCAATGAAGCTTGGAAAGCTTTATGGAAATGGAAGACTCCTCACAGAGTTAATCGTGTCTGGAAATGTCTCAGAGATAAAAATCTTCAGATACAAACAAGATATAGACACTCATTGTATAGCTTGTGTAATGTTTCACTTGAAACTGCAGAACATCCCTTCCGGGATCGTCCATATGGTAGGTCTCTTTGGCTTGGTGTTAATCTAAATGTTGGTAATATAGTCTCTGGTCATCGCAATTTAATGGAGTAGATAACTAGTTGGTTGGGTGCAGGTGCTAATCAGGCCAATACGTCTGTTAGTGATATTTTTTATAAAAATATTTATTATGACTATATGGACTATCCATAAAGATACATGTGCAGCCATATTTCAGAACAAAAACCCTAACACAGTGGTTTCTATTGCTGCAACTGTCCTTCAAGTTCAACTGGACTTAACATAATATTCGGTTAGATCACCGTCATACAGCCCTCAAGCAGCATTAATCTATCAGTTTTATGGAAGCTGAAGTAATTCCTCCCCATGGGCATGTGCAACTTTTAAGTTCATGTTCCATATATGCATGCTTTTCTAAACTTGGTAAATCTGACAGAATTCCATAATCACACATGATATTTTGCTCGATGAAGAAGGGAATTTTATAAAAAGAATGAAAGAATGCAAAAGCCTCTAGCAAAGGAGACTAGGATGACAAACTGAAACCCAACTTAAAAAGAAAGAACCCAAAAAAGAAAAACAACCCAGACACCCTAAGTTAGTGAGGATGTAGAAATAAATTAAACCATCCCACAATGACGTTTGTTGTATTGATGCCCTTAAAGCAGTCCAGGCCTTTAGACCAGTTAAAGGTGCCTATTTTATATCTCTAATGACATCATGAAACTTGAAAGTCTTTTCGGGAAGGCAATGGCGTTACGAGCTTTCCATAATTCCCAAGGAATGGTCGCCGGAAGTCTTTTCCAAAGCTGTTCTACCAGAGAGGAGAATTTTTTCCATCCCACTATAACCTCCTTGATATTATGAAGCGTAGGAGAGCCACCACCAACAAAATTAATGAAGTAGTTCCAAACACTAATAGCCTAAATATACTGCAGAAGGTGGTGGTCTTCAGTTTCTCTAGTCAGACCACAAAGATAACACAAATTTGATGAATCTAAAGCACTGTTCCCATGGTGCGGGTTTCTGAAGGTTGGCAACCTATTCAAACAAGCTTAGCAGAGAAAGAAACCAACACGATTTATCCATGCTCTAGACCATACCTTAGAAACTAGGGAAAGGAATGCTAGGATTAATACCTTGAGAGTAATTGAGATGAGCCGTTTTAACTGAAAAGATACCCTTCTTGTCGCTGAGCCAAATAAGTTGATCATCCATGTCAAGAATCAGCACAATAGAATCCAACAGAGGTATTGCGACAGAAAGTTCCGCAATTTCTGTATCATACAAACGTCTTCTGTAATTAAGACCCAAATTTCAATTAAAACCATCAACATCATTTTGAAAAGCATCCATAATAGAGATTTTTTTTGGAACTAGATAAGCTATAGAGACTCGGACAAGGGAAGATAGGATCCCTGAATACACCACTTATCTTTCCAAAGTCTAACTCTATCCCTCTAACTTATCTTGAATTGACAATGCTTGAAAATTTCTTCCGCAGTTGAGAAAATGTTCCTCCGAAGACTAACTCCATACTTCTCCTTAGGTTGATGCTTGTCCTTAACAACCTGATAGACGCATCTATGTGTATAATATAATCTCAATTATGTATATTGTTAGTGCTCGATTTTGTGCTTATTTTGCTATTTTATGTATTTGTAGGTGTTTTTGGAGAAATAAGTTCTTGCCGAGAAATTGGCTCCAAAAGTGGTCCGGGGAGAAAATTACTAAAGGCACCCAGAAGACGCACTACGGACACCCCCGGTTTGGTTAAGGGGACACCCCTTCTTCACGATTCAAGAGCTGGTTTTGGCGGGAAATTGCAGTCTCACCTGCGTGACTTGCTGCATCTGTTCTGGAAGAGATTCAACCGAAGATTTTCAAGGGAATGATTTGTTTTGGGCTTTTGATGACAAGACAGGCCGGGTATATGGGTTGGAATCTTTAAAAATGTAAAAGAATTCTTATAATTCCTAAAATAGGGGCTAGAGTTCTTCTCGGGTCTTTTGAGTGAGACTTGGACGAGAATTCAGGGAAGATTCACACGGGAATGGGATGAGATTATCCTGTTGCAACTAAACAGGGAAGTTAGGAGGGTTATAATCGAGAGAAACCGAAGTTTGTAGTTAAAGAAGAAGGTTATTATTGGGGCGTCACATTCTATTAGAGGGGCGTCACCTAATAGGACAAAAATGGGCCACCCATAAGTAATTTCAAAAACCCCTTATCTCAAATAATTTTGTAATGACCAAACAACCCTTATTTAGTTAATTTTAATTTGATTTAATTAAATAATAATTAAATTAATGAATTTTGTTATATAATTGGTGAATTCTGAGACAATTTTTTTGTGGGAAGATAAACTAGAGAGAAGAGATGAAATGCCAAACCCAGCCGTAATTAATTTTTACGGTTGGAATTAATCCAAACCTGGACGTAAAACTACATGCAAATCGAAATTTACGGTTGGAATTAATCCAAACCTAGCCGTAAGTTCTTCATAAACTAAAGTTACGGCTAGAAAAGCAATACCAAATTTAGACGTAACACTAGGAGAAACGTATTTACGGTTGGGATTAATCCAAACCTAGTCGTAATAAGTTTAAATAAAGGAAAATGTTTACCGATAGCCGTAGTTTAGTACAGAAAACTGTTAAGAAATTACTCCCAGGTCCACTCGGATGGGACTGATGAGCACCAACGGTTGTAGATACACAAAATGAGTAGTTAAAGGTTGAAGACCCCATTGTGAAGACTAATAAGTTAAGAAGTTCCAATTGAATGGAACATGGAACTGATGAGTTCCAACTTTAAGATCATTACGGTTGGTCCAAAGTCAAACTCAACCGTAATTTTTTTTTTCTTTTTTCTTTTTCGTAATACTAAATTTTTTACGGTTAGGTTTGGTTAAACCAAACTGTAAAATCACTTCAATTTATTTTAATTTTGGATTTACGGTTGGGAGTTCTTAGTTTCCCAACCGTAATAGATGCGGATAATAAATTTACGGTTAACAAATTAACAATACCTGACCGTAATGAATTTTAAGTTTTTATTTTAGTTAAAGGGTAATCTAGACATTTTATATTTGTGTTAGGATATCCCTTAACCACTTTTTTGGACACTAAGAATCCAAGTGAAGCCCCTCTATTGGAGTGTGACGCCCCAATAATAGCCTTCTTAAAGAAGGCAGTTTATTACACGGGAAGAATATTTATGGGTGTTCGGTTTCTAAGCAAGGAAAGAACTTGGATAAAGTAAGGATATTCCTTATAAGAGTAGGTTGATCGAATAAGAGATGTTTTATCAATCAAAACTCGCGTGCAGAAAAGAATATGGAGGAAGTTACGTAGCCTGACAGCGAAGAAAGAAAAGAAAGGAAACAAAAGATTTGATCGGATTTTAAGGGTCTGTGTGTGTCTAAATAGGAAGGTCGAGTCTCGGGAGGGGGGAATCGGGAGTTAGGGGTCCAGTCAGAGGCCATAGAATCGAAGAAAGAAGTGTTGCAGAGGAGTTCTCCACGGCTGCTGAAGAAGAAGAAGAACATTGGACGTCCTGTGTCAGTCGCAGAAATTTATCGCAGAATCAACTACATATTTTCTGTTTCCCTTGTAACACTCGGTCTGTAATACCTATAACTGTTACGATTGAGCTGCTTCTCATATTTCTTCAATAAAAACACCTTTTGAGCAATGAGTTATTATTTTGAGCGTGTTTTCACCATGAAGAGCTAAACCCAACACTGGGATGACGGAGGAAGCCATTCTTCACGTGTTTGGTAATTCTATTAATTCTTTTATGACTTATTGCATTGGTTTTTAATTGATTTATGATTTTGATTGAGTGATTGTTATTTCAATTGATGGGTCATGCTTTCTTAAGTGTATTGATGTCTCATGCTTTAGATTTAGGGCAAAGGGGCAAAATGCCCCAATTTCGACCACCAAGAAACAAAAATGCCTCAGATGTTAGGCAAGAAACCAAAATGCCCCAATCTGTTAGTTTTACCTATTATAGTCAAGCCGGGGCATTTTGGTTCACTTTGACTGGTCAACTCTAGGATGAAAAGTCTATTTTGCCCTTATGTCACATGTTTAAAATTCAGGGTTCAAGGCCTAGGGTTCAGGGTTTAGGGTTCAACGGTGGTGGTGGTGGCGGTGTTGGGTTCAGTGTTTAAACTTCAGGATTTAAGACCTAGGGTTGTGGTGGTGGTTGTGATGGTGGCGGCGGCGGTGTTGGTGGTGGCGATGGTGGTGGTGGGGGTAGCGGCGGTGTTGGTGGTTGCGGTGGTGGTGGTTGCCTAGGGTTCAGGGTTCAAGGTTCAGGGTTTAGGGTTCAGCGGTGGTGGTTGTGGTGGTGGTGGTGGTGGTGGTGGCGGTGATGGTGATGGTGGTGGTGTTGGGTTCAGTGTTTAAACTTCAGGATTCAAGACCTAGGGTTGTGGTGGTGGTTGTGATGGTGGCGGCGTCGGTGTTGGTGGTGGCGATGGTGGTGGTGGGGGTGGCGGCGGTGTTGGTGGTTGCGGTGGTGGTGGTTTCCTAGGGTTCAAGGTTTAGGGTTCAGCGGTAGTGGTTGTGGTGGTGGTGGTGGTGGTGGCGGTGATGGTGGTGGTGGTGGTGGTGTTGGGTTCAGTGTTTAAACTTCAGGATTCAAGACCTAGGGTTGTGGTGGTTGTGATGGTGGCGGCGACGGTGTTGGTGGTGGCGATGGTGGGGGTGGGGGTGGCGGCGGTGTTGGTGGTTGCGGTGGTGTAATTCGCGTCAGCGGTGGCGGTGACGGTGGTGTTGTTGGTGGCGACGACGATGGTGGTGATGGCGGTGGCGGTGGTGTAATGAAGTTAAAGGTAGTGAAAATACCCCATTTTGACAGAAGGGCAAAAGTGTCATTTTCCTAAACGCGTCGTGCCACATGCTCACTGCTTTGACCACTTAACCATGCCTAACGGAATATCTAATGATTGGGGCATTTTGGTCACGTTTTGGGGCATTTTGGTTTCTTGCCTAACGTCTGGGGCATTTTTGTTTCTTGGTGGTCGAAATTGGGGCATTTTGCCTCTTGACCCTTAGATTTATAGTCATTGCTTTTCAAAAATCTACCTTGGCAAGGAATTAGAGTCAATAAATTGTTATTATTTGAGTTATGAATGTCAAGAATTATTAGTTTAACCACATGAATGAGAATTGGTGGAGTCCTGAATCCCAATACTTCTTGATCTTGTGACAATATTTTGTACATATTTTTGTTATTAGGGCTTAAAATCGAATCTCATCAAGTCCGAGAATCAAACCCTTTCTTACCACTTGTAAAACTACATCAGTTTTTGGCGCCGTCGACGCGGACTTGTATTTAGGTTTAGGTTTTAGGTTGTGCATTTTTTTTAGGTTTTGTATATATTTTTTTTTTATTATTATTTTTTGTTCTATTTTACATCTTGTATTGTAGTATATAGCATAGGACAAAATAGAGAGACATAGAAGAGAAGGATTTCCATTCATTCGCATCAGTCGGTTACATAGAACAGTATCCTATATATACATGTAGGAAGTAAACCCTAGATACTATATTGGGTCGCACATCCATGGGGTACAAGCCCTACAACACTCCCCTTTGTGCGGTCCAGTAGAACTCTATTTGTAGTGCTTCATGTATAGTGTTTCAAATGTAAGTCTTCAAATGTCGTCCTCTTCTTGATGACTTGTGCTGAAATCAATCTCCTCATGAAAACTTTGACAATAAGGAAAAACCCAGTGGGGTAAAACCTTGGTAAAATTCTTTACATGTAGTACTTCACATATTGTCTCTTACTTTATATGTAGTTCATCACATGCAATACGATCTTCAAAGATCAACGAGTCCAAGTTAATTGCCTCGTTAAAACTTCGTCAGGAAAACCCAAAGGGACAAAACCTGAACAAAAGAAAAAGAGTACAATAATAAGCAAATTCAGAACATAGTTGAACTAGAATGTGTTGCCTCCTTAAAACCTTGACAAGGAAAACCCAGTGGGATAAAACCTTGACAAAGGTAAAAGAGTACAACACGACAGATGCAGGTAAAGGTGATCCGTTGCAGATGATCACTTTGCTCTGTTGAAGTTGAGTAGTTGCTTCACAACTCTTAAGGCAGAAAATCCTCGTGGGAAAGACAATAGCCTTAGACGGGAAATTACATTCCTGGTGTTTGTTGTTGTCTCATTAAAAACCTTTCCGAGTAACAAAACCATGTGGGAAAAATAAACCTCGATGAAGGAAAAGAGTTCAACACACCATTCGATGCGCCCCCTTATGTCAGACAATTTTCGTTAGTCTAATGTAGTCCGAAGGGGTTTATCACACTTTACTTTGGTGACTTGAATGTTTATAAGACAATGTTGTTGATTCTGGAAGTTACGTTTCTTAACAGAATATTGCATTTCATTTCTCTGGTCCAGATATTTTCAGTAATATCAACGGCGATCTTTATGTCTTCAACGTTCAACATACTTGATGTTTTTAGTATTGTCTCGCTAAAAACCTTGTCGAGAGACAAAACCCTTTGGGAAAAACTATTCTCGATCGAAGGGAAAAAGAGTACAACACAACTTCAATTTCGAAGTAAAATATGTCGACATCATATCCTTAGATCCTCCCCCTGATGTCGGCATCTCCCCCTGATTACTTTCAGAGTTATTCCAGACAGTTCCTTTAGTCATGTATTTTTCGAAACTGAATATTGGTAATGACTTAGAAAATAATCTACCATATCTCCCTCTGATTACTTTCGTTGGAGAAGAGATTATTATTCCTTCATAATCAACAACTTTTGGATTGCACTTTCATTAACATTCCTTTTAATTTCTTTGTAGGGATAAAACAAATTTATGTCAATGGTTACTTTTAAGTACATGATTACATGCACTATACCATTCCAATGACATTGTGTTGGCGCTGACCTATATATAGCTAACAAGTTCCTTTAGGATGCAAAATTTATCGAGTACATTATTATACTAGGTACAAAAATGCGTCTATTGTACTTAGATATAGGAATTTCATCTCCCAACACATCTTCGTCATATTCCTTTGGACGAAATGGTTACTTACTTACAGTTGAACCTCGACTAATCATGGGAGTGATATCATGATGCATGTCTTTGTTAAATTGCCTGACAACTTTAGACATATGCAAACTGGTGGAATAATATCCCACAAGCTCAATAATCGGTCGAGCTTTCCCTAGATTTTTCATCTCAAATTCGGATTTTTAAATAGCTTTTAAGGTCTCTTATTACAACAAGAGTACCCATCATGTATGTACCATCGACATAAATAGATACAATTCTAAATCAGGAACTTTCTTATGAACATGCAAGGAAAAATAACTTACTTGTCTATCCCCTCCAAATCAAATAGCCACTTATACGGGTATACCATATCCGCCGGATTGTTTGAATATATAAGTGAGTGTTCTATCTAACTGTAAACGCACTCTGTGGTTTATAGTCATTTGATTTGGGAAACAAAAGTCTATCAAGAACTTTTGTAAATATCTTCTATCTCTTGATTCTTTCAGAGATACGTAACAACCACATACATATTCCGCATTTCAAGTCCTTTTGAAATTACCAAGCTAACTAAGTAGCGGAACTAAATAACGTTCATTACAAGAGAACAATTCCAGGGCTTTGTGAGAAACCTCGTGCCACAAGGCGAGTCTTTGTACTTTAAGACTACTTTATTCTCATTATGCTTTATGACAAATTAATTATGTATGTCCAATAGGATTTACACTTGGTTGGTTAGCATTACTACACCAAATACCCGTATATTTTCCAAAGAACTAAGGCCAAATATGCTATTTATTTGAAATTAATCAAAATAAAGCATGGTTCGATCTCATTGTGCTCTACTTATGGAGAAACTAATTATGGATTATATCATCACTATGCACGTATGATCCTTCCATTGACTCATGTGCATTCTCATAATCCGTCATGATTTCATTGTTCTCTAGAATCATTTAAAACTTTGGAGCGTCCTCCAGTATTGATTCATGGACATAGTCAGAGACAATAAATGAGATGATTTCGTTGATGATACAAATTAGGTTGTTCCTTACTCATCTACTTCCTTTTTAGGTGAGTATTGATCGAACCTAGTGGCGTCTCCATCTTTCTTTATGGAGCCACGGCCTTAACTACACTTCCATTAAGTGTAGTTGCAACACCTTAGTCTATTGTGTACCCCATACTGAGGATTTCTAATCTTGCAGGAATATTTGCAGATGGTATGTGTGATCTTGTCACTTTAGCGACATCAATGTACATTCTAAAAATCGATTATTCTTTGTCACTTCAGATTTACATTTGTGGAGTACAAGAATCAACATGAGACATAGTGGGAACACACCACGACAATTCCTGTCGTTCCCTTAGAAAATACTTTTTCTTATCTCCCCCTAACGACGGGAAGAATGTCTCATTAAAATGACAACCCGCAAATCTAGCGGTAAGATATTTTCCTGCCAAAGGTTTCAAAAATGCGGATAACTGTTGGGAACTCATTTCCAACATAACTACTTAATAGTTTTGAAGACCCATCATAGTACGATGTGGAGTCGTAATGGCACATATATAGTGCAACCAAAAATGCGTAAGAACACGAATGTCAGGCTTAAATCCAGTTACCAACTGGTACGCAGAAAAGGTTAACAAGTATTGGGTTCTAAAAACGAATTAAGTAAGATGCGTGTAATATTGCATATCCCCAAAGCAATAAAAGATAGGTTGGTATGCATAACCTATTCCTTAGGAACCATCTGTAACCTTTGATGGTATCCTTTGCGAGACCATTGGGTATAAGATGCTCTTCATTGATCCTATTAAACATGCAATATTCATCAAGTCCTTTTTGATGTAACTTCTCTAGCATTATCAAGGGTGGTTAGCCTTTGCACTTTGCATTATGTAATATGTGCTAGGAGTTTTCAAAAGAAAATTTCTTGGGAACTATAACTAGTCCAAAATGTCAAAACATTCACCAGATCCATCAGTCACTTTAATGGTCCGCATTCTGCATGAATATTTTTCTAAAGTTCACCTTGTTTTCTTTGTAATATGGAATTTTTACCATTTGCATCTTAGGATGGTCTCGATCCTGTTTTACCGAAGACTTTGTAAAAAATGAGTGATATGCTTTCGTACTTAAAAGCATAATGGGATGGAGGAGGGGGTTGTGCATCTAGTACTTTAGAAAACACTTATTGAGATATATGTCATTACTTTGCATTCTGTCAATATTGTTCTCATTTTTGTTCACTCAAATAAAGTGATGTTCGCAGGAGTCCTTTCAAAACGATCATCATGTCACAACCAAAGTTGTTTTATAGTTATTTCCAAAGCCTGTATGAGTCAATTTCAAACATTTCATCGTTGGAATCAATATGGGTTCAATAATCCAAATTAATACTATAGTGATTTACATTTCACTAAATTGACTCATTAGTCTCTCTAAAGTATGTGTCCTTCCAAATGCTTTAGTGACTATAAGAGATGCAATCATTTAAATTCTCATCATTTTGATATTCCACATGATATCCATTTACACGGGTTACTTGGGAATTCAACAAGGTGTGATTATCTCTTGGTACATCTAGAGATTTTGCTACGTCTTTGTTCTATCTTGAAAAAAAAAATGAGCAGTGCTGCGCTCGATAAGATAGTCAATTGGCTAGGCAAAGTTCTTGTTGCCATTAAAGTTGATGTGAAAATTGGTTGTTATTATGATATACATACACATTATATTGTATATACCAACACCTATGACCAGGTGCATTTCCAACTCTTTTATTTACGATGGGAGCTAGAATTACATTTTAGCTGATCCCATGTTCAATTGATACCTATACTTTGGCGTCGTTATTGCTGGAAAGAAAAAAATAAATAAAAAATTCATGATATATATGTCCCTTTTCACATGATTTATATGAATCTGTACGTCTAACTCTCATTACTTTGGGGTTCTTTCCATTTTCATTTTTGCTACACTTAGATTAATTTGAGAAAGTTCTTTATCTCATTAGGCCAAGAGAATCTTACTACACATGTCAACCAATTACTTTAGGTTGAATATATTACTAAAAAAAAATAATTAATTCTCTTGTTGTCATACTTCAACATATACCGGTTCGTTAGTATTATGGTTGAAGTAGAGAAATGAAAATTTTCCGACTCAAGTACTTCCACAAAAAATATTTGGGAGTTCTTCCACAAAATAATTTTGGAATACATGTGATTTTATTTGAACATATGTTTTGAAAATTCAACGGAACATTCAAATTTTTGAGAAAATATCAAGTATCCAATAATGGTGCTCAAGTACTTTTAAGCCCCAAATGAATACATTGGAATTGAGTTGGTACAACCAATTAAACAAAATACATCATTCAACTATATCCAATATCATATTCAAGAGAACAAATAGCATTAAGACCAAAATTCTTAATGATTAAGATTAAGATCAATAAATATAATTTAAATTGACAATTTATATGATGTTGACTTATTTTAAGACAAAAATAAACAAAGACTAGGCATATTTTAAATAAAATAAAATAAATAAATAAGCCTAGTGAGTAAATAAGCCTAACATATAAAAACTCATGTTATAGTTGCATACCTCATATTTTGGTTCCCACCGTATATACGCGAAACCGGTATAGATTTACTCGCGCAATGTCCCAAAACCGTGCAGGAACAAAACAGGACCAGCAACAGGGCCGGAACTGGGACGAATGGGTCGGGTGGGGTTGGGTCGGAACTGGGTTCACCGGAACGGGCAGGTCGTCTCCTTGAACAGACGTTACAAAAATCTTTTCGTCTGGGATGAAACTTTTCTCGTCCCCTTTTTCAAGATGATTCCCAACTATAATCGATCCCATAAACAAACAAATGAATATTATTATAAAATTCGAAGAATCATCATCAACTGATATGATATGTAGAATAAGATATAACTTATCTGATTTGATTCCAACAGTTCCAATATTAACTTGACGTTAATCCGCGTAGAAACAAAAAAAAAATCAATCTGATATATCTCCTGTAAGCATCGTGGCTGATAACGTATTGTAGTATAAGGAATAGGAAAAGATAGAGAGACAGAGAAGAGAAGGATTTCCATTCATTCGCATCAGTCGGTTACATAGAACAGTATCCTATATATACATGTAGGAAGTAATCCCTAGATACTATATTGGGCCGCACATCCATGGGGTACAAGCCCTACAACATCTTGGGTATTTTTGTTTTTGGTGTGCAGGTTTTGCTGGAAACTAAAGGTGGAAAGTTGGACTTGCCTAAAAGAGAAGAATATCCCAAGCTTTTTATTTTTATTTATTTTTGTTAGCTTTTTTTTTGGAACTTTTATTTTTGTTTGTTTATTTGTATATATTTGTTAATATAAAAAAATAAAACACAAAACACGAACGCACACGTGCACTTCATTATTGCATCGTCTGATACCGATTAGTAGGAAAACACGTGGTTTAGTACGGTGAACCCTCTAGGCGTTATCATCCGAAACACTACAAGCCTTAGCCTTGTACCTTTGACCATTCCTTGACTGTAGGTATATTTTGCTAAAGGTAACCTGAGCTTACCCTATATAGTCAACCCCAGCATTTGCATTTGCACGTGCACTATATAATGTCGAACTGGTATTACAATAGCCAATACAATGATTATTCGACTGACAACATGAACATTATCCTTATTATGACCATAGTGTGAATAGTGATTGGGAACGCCATCCTTTTGAAGGATATGGATCTTACCATGGTGAGCCCAATTACTATCCACATGCGCACAGGTCATACGAGCAAGAAAATAAGGAATCTTATAGTACTAGTTCCTCGTCTTTGGACGACTTAATTAAACAGTTGAAAACTAGTCCTTATTATGATCCTTCCATTCCTATTCGTCCTATAGAAGAGTCTCTCAAACTGCTGGTTGCTTCTTCCAGTCCTATTCGTCCTCTAGAAGAGTCTATCAAGATTTTGATTGAGTCGACGCGTAGACTTAAGTTAGAAATAATTGCTCGAAATAATCTTAATTTCCAATATAATGTTTCCAATAATACCCTTGAAAATGAGGAAAATTATTTGCATAATCAAGAAGACGAGGATATAATCGATAACACTACTTTTTTAGAAGAGGTTCAACCATTTTCATGTTCTTATAATGATGATTATGATGAGGATAGTGTTGATGAAGAATTTGAAATATGTAGGCATAGTGATCAGGAATTTGTTACTCCAATCGAGCTTTACAATGATAATATTTTTTCTAGTTCAAATCCAAATAATTTTAATAATTATTCACCTATTCAAAAGGACAAGGATTTGACTAGAGATAACCCCGTTTTAGACGATGTAGTATTTCCATTTGATTACGAAGCCGATAATGGTTTAGAGGAACGGGTTTATCCTGAGAATACTGTTTTAGAGTCCAAGGATTTAGAAACAATAGTCCTAGACGAAGAAGATGAACTCGTAGAGCTTTTAAATATGTATGAGGATGTGTCACCTAAATATGACCTACAAGAAGCAATTGACCATTTTCAAGATTCCGATGATCTAAAAATTAGGGAAATTGTAGCTAATATATCTAGAGACACCCAAAACTCTAATTTTGGGGGTGATTATCATTCTACATGTGCCTTACCTTTAGCTCTTACAGAGATATCTCACTTGGGAATTAACATGTGTACCTCTACCATTTTAAAAGATCATCTTCAGACACATTTTCCTGAACCTAGTAATGTCCATGAGGAAGTTCAGTTATTAAAAACCCATCCTTTGGTTGATGTGGTTTATCCAGGATATGATACCCAGATTGATTTTGTTTTCCCACCAAATATTTTTCTTTCAAATGTGGGAACGTATGAGTTTCAAATATGTCTTTTATTAAGTTCTGAGACTAAACCTAATTATTTTAGGAAATTAGAAATGACACATTTGCTTAAGAGTGACCACCACTCTCATTATGGTCAGCTGTGTAAGTCAAATTTTATTGACTTAGAGGATCCTCAATTATTCAGGTTATTATTGTGTGCTTCTAGATTTTTCCAGAACTTAGAACCTGATATTTCGGATCTTACTTATGAGGAGGGGCAGCCCATGAAAATATTTTATTTAGATCCCTTTATTGAACCTGAACCTGAACCACAACTAGATGTAGTTGTCTTAAACAGGAAACTAGGCAAGGGTGTGCTATGTTTATTCTTGGTTTGCTGCATTTTCCTTTTATCTAGCGTTAACACTTTTTGATGCAGATGATCCACAGTTGTTTCGGCTATTGATATATGATTCGAGGTGATTAATTCTTTCTTATGTCCGGCTGGAGACGTTAAACTTAGCACTTCTTGGGATGTAACCCAATATTCATGAAACACTGTAATATCTTTCCTTAACTCTTTTGCTTCAAATGGTAACAATTTATCCTTGTTCATGCTTTTAATTTTATCTTTAGAACATTGAGGACAATGTTAGATTTAAGTTTGGGGGTATGGGAGGAACTTTTTAGTTGCATTAATAAACTCCGGAGCCTAGAAATTTTTGTTTATTAAGGTTGGCACTAACCAATCTAAGTGTATGGAAGCATTTTGGTTGTAGGAGTTGAGGAACCAATCTGATTAGATGGAAACATCTATAAGAGTCTATTCATAAAAGAACAGAGCTCGGGTGTTAGAAATAACATGGTAGTTTCACCATATCTCGTTAATTCCTTTTCACTTCTGTTTTTATCTTGTTTTCTTTTAAAAATATGTTTCTCTAAGTGATTAGGTGGGGATCACGATTCAAGTTGTTACCACTGCTAGGGTGAAATAGAGTGATTGAGTTACTAAGAAAAAGAAAAAAAAGAGACCAGACCAATTAGACCAAATGGAATAATAAAAAAAAAAAAAATTAACACTTGGGAATAGCAATATGTGTGTGTTTTCCCTATCTCCGTCGCCTAAACAAGCGTGGAACGCAGGATCCATGGGAACTATCATGTAATATGCTGACAAGAAGCATGCGCTTAGATCCAAAAGATCAAATCATGCAGTTAAAAAAAAAAAAAAATTAAATGTTAATGTTAATGTTCAGTGAATAAATCGACCGCTGGCTCCCTTGTATATGCCAGATGAGTTGATCTAGAATTAGGATTGTCGACTACTGGTTCCCTTGTATATTCCAGTTGCGTTGATATTAGTCAGACCAATATCTCAGTCCATTAGGATAGGTTCATTTTGGCAGTGGCCTTCAGACAGATATGAGAAACACCGTTCACCTAGTCAACATCAAAACCATCTATGTTTTTCTATATCCATCTTCTTAATATATCCACGTGATTTGTTGACTCCGAACTTTGATGTCCATTGTGCGACTATCTGTGTAGAACTCTGTCACTTATATATGAATTTTAGTATGCTTGAGTGCAAACTCATGTACAACAATTGGAATTTCGCATCAAGGTACTTCCTCCTGTAGTCAATAAGTATGCCAACCAAGGATATTATTTAGTTCCTTCCAAGGTTATGCGTAGATAGCTAGGATCTGGATTGTAAAGATTTTGTGGGTATATCTATGTAAGCCCTCCCGAGACTATAACTCGGCCACTAGGGCCACCTAGGGGTTTAAAGGCTTATTGCATACGCTAAATGCAATCGACAATGCATGCGACAGTGAGTTAGTTTTTATTTGTAGATTTGATTTTCTCGGGACTAGCAAATAATAAGTTGGGGGTATTTGATAGACGCATTTATGTGTCTAATATAATCTCAATTATGTATATTGTTAGCGCTCGATTTTGTGTTTATTTTGCTATTTTATGTAATTGTAGGTGTTTTTTGAGAAATAAGTTCTTGCGGAGAAATTGGCTCGAAAAGTGGTCCTAGGAGAAAATTACTAAAGGCACCCAGAATACGCACTACGGACACCCCTGGTTTGGTTAAGGGGACACCCCTTCTTCACGATTAAAGAGCTGTTTTTGGCGAGAAATTGCAGTCTCACCTGCATGACTTGCTGAATCTGTTCTGGAAGAGATTCAACCGAAGATTTTCAAGGGAATGATTTGTTTTGGGCTTTTGATGACAAGACAGGATGGGTATATGGGTTCGAATCTTTAAATATATGAAAGAATTCTTCTAATTCCTAAAATAGGGGCTAGAGTTCTTCTCGGGTCTTTTGAGTGAGACTTGGACGAGAATTCTGGGAAGATTCACACGGGAATGGGATGTGATTATCCTGTTGCAACTAAACAGGAAAGTTAGGAGAGTTATAATCGAGAGAAACCGAAGTTTTTAGTTAAACAAGGCAGTTTATTACACGGGAAGAATATTTATGGGTGTCCGGTTTCTAAGCAAGGAAAGAACTTGGATAAAGTAAGGATATTCCTTATAAGAGTAGGTTGATCGAATAAGAGAAGTTTTATAAATCAAAACTCGCGTGCAGAGAAGAATATGGAGGAAGTTACGTAGCCTGGAAGTGAAGAAAGGAAAGAAAGGAAACAAAAGATTTGATCAGATTTTAAGGGTCTGTTTGTGTATAAATAGGAAGGTCAAGTCTTGGGAGGGGGGAATCGGGAGTTAGGGGTCCAGTCAGAGGCCATAGAATCGAAGAAAGAAGTATTGCAGAGGAGTTCTCCTCCGCTGCTGAAGAAGAAGAAGAACATTGGACGTCCTGTGTCAGTCGCATAAATTTATCGCAGAATCAACTACATATTTTCTGTTTCCCTTGTAACACTCGGTCTGTAATACCTATAACTGTTACGATTGAGCTGCTTCTCATATTTCTTCAATAAAAACACCTTTTGAGCAATGAGTTATAATTTTGAGCGTGTTTTCACCGTGAAGAGCTAAACCCAACACTGGGATGACGGAGGAAGCCATTCTTCACATGTGTGGTAATTCTATTAATTCTTTTATGACTTATTGCATTGATTTTTAATTGATTTATGATTTTTATTGAGTGATTGTTATTTCAATTGATGGGTCATGCTTTCTTAAGTGTATTGATGTCTCATGCTTTAGATTTATAGTCATTTCTTTTCAAAAATCTACCTTGGCAAGGAATTAGAGTCAATAAATTGTTATTATTTGAGCTATGAATATCTAGAATTATTAGTTTAACCACATGAATGAGAATTGGTGGAGTCCTGAATCCCAGTACTTCTTGATCTTGTGACAATATTTTGTATATATTTTTGTTATTAAGTCTTAAAATTGAATCTCATCAAGTCCGAGAATCAAACCCTTTCTTACCACTTGTAAAACTACATCACAACCCTAGACCACAGAGTTTTAGGTTCATTGCCATGCCTCCACCACCACTTCTAAAGAAGAGAGCAATTCAAATGCTTTAAACTTCTAATACCCAACCCTCCCAATTTCGAAGATTTACAAACATTTCTCCAACCTACCAATGGTGCTTCTTAGAAGTAGAAGATTCATCCTATAAAAATCCGTAATCACCTTTTTCAATAAATTTTATCATTTAGCCATGAAAATACACAAATAGTAAATGGGAATGTTTTGAATAAAAATTTTAATTACAGAAAGCTTACTAGCTCGTGAAAGAGTTTTACGATTCCATGAAGCCAATCTTTCCTTACATATTTCCATAATCCTGTCCCATTTAGATGCAGAATTTGATTTGTCTCCCAAAGGCATGCCAAGACACTGAGATGGAACACAATCACAAGAACATCCCATAATTTCAATCATACCCTCGATCGATTACTGAACATTACCAACACCAATAGGTTACATTTAGAGACATTTGTCTTAAGCCCATAAATGCATTGGAACCAAAGAAAAATGTACTTCAAATTCCCGACTTGCTCAAAATTATCATCTAAAACTACGGTATCGTCAGCGAACTGAAGATGGATGACTTTGACAGCACTGTCAGAAGAAGAAGGTAAAAAAAACTTTAGCAAACCATCAATTTCAGCTTTATGGAACATCATTGTCAGCACTTCAGAAACAAGGAGAAACATAAACGGTGATAATGGGTCACCTTGGCGAAGGACTTTTTCCGAAGAAAACCTTCCAAAGGAAAAACCATTTATAAGAACTGAAAAAGGAACTCTAGCAATACACCCATAATCCACTTACACCAAATATACCAAAACCCATTTTTTGTAAAATCTACATAAGGAAAAACCATTTAACATTATCAAGGGCCTTCTCGAGATCAATCTTACACACCAACCTAGGGGTACCAAGTTTTAATCTTATAGTCTAAACATTCATTTGCAACTAAAATATTGTCCAATATTTGTCTACCCTTAACGACAAAAGCAGACAGTTGACTATAGACAAAGTTTAAGGAGCATTATCATTGTTCCCTGGTGGTTTTCATTAACTGGACAAATGAATTTTCACATTATTAAGTTAAATGCATTTTTTTAATATACCTGTAACTACATAAAATCTATAATTACACCCACTAACTATTTTGAATAACTCGAGGAACAAATCTTAGAATGATATGAAGAACAAGCCTTTTATTCAGTTTGAAAATAAGGAGCTACAATGTATTCAAGAACACTCATAACCTCTTTCTCACTCCTAAATGTTCCAACCTTTATTACAATGGACCAAGTCCTCTATTTATAGCGAAAAATACATAATGGGTTACATCCCATTTTACTTCGCCCAGAGTCATACAGTTCACGTGACTGTATCTTTTACCTCGCCAGAACCATTTTCAATAAAGTTTTTCCTACCTTTTCGCCTTAAAGATCAGTTATTGTCAGGGACAACTGTCCTATTTCTTGCCTAACAATCCACACTTTGGATCTTCTATTTCGTAAACTTTATCTTTTCTTGCGTAACAATCCACACTTCAGATCTTCTACTTTGCCTTATTTATTTCATTCGCGAGATATCTTCTTGTGCAAGCCATTGCTACTTCGTTAATTATTACTTCGCATATCTAATATTCGTTAAAGTAAATCTGACACTTGATTTGACTCTTAACTGACACTTCCCTGGGAATTAGTGAATAATATCTTGTTTGAAGATTCACTTCGTTACCTCGTTCATTCTTGTTCGGACACGTGGCGAGCAGATTTTCTGTACCTAAATTTTGCCTTTTCTCCTTCCATTCGTGGGGATCAAGAATAGAAAGAGAACTCCGCATTAAATTCGTAACCGCCACATACCCGGTATTCATTAACTGGACAAATGAATTTTCAGTTATTAAGCTAAATGCGTTTTTTTAATACACTTGTAACTACCAAAAATCTATAGTTACACCCACTTACTATTTTGAATAACTCGAGGGACAAATCTTAGAACGAGATGAAGAACAAGTCTTTTATTCAGTTTGAAAATAAGGATTTACAATGTATTCAATAACACTCACAAGAACCCTAAATTCTCTCTTTCTTAGAACCCCTTTCTCACTCCTAAAATGTTCCAACCTCTATTACAATGGACCAAGTCCTCTATTTATAGCGAAAAATACATAATGGGTTACATATCATTTTACTTCTTCCAAAGTCATACAATTCACGCGACTGTATCTTTTACCTCGCCAGAACCATTTTCAATAAAATGTTTCCTACCTTTTCGCCTTAAATATCGTTTATTGTTGGGGACAGCTGTCCTATTTCTTGCATAACAATCCACACTTCGGATCCTCTATTTCGTTAACTTTATCTTTTCTTGAGTAACAATCCACACTTCGGATCTTCTACTTCGTTAACTTTATGTTTTCTTGCATAACAATCCACACTTCGGATCTTCTACTTTGCCTTATTTATTTCCTTCGCGAGATATCTTCTTGTGCAAGCCAATACTACTTCATTAATTATTACTTCGCAGATCTAATATTCGTTAAAGTAAATCTGACACTTGATTTGACTCTTCACTAAGAATTCCCTGGGAATTAGTGAATAATATCTTGTTTGAAGATTCACTTCGTTGCCTCGATTATTCTTGTTTGGACACGTGGCGAGCAGATTTTCTGTACCTACATTTTGCCTTTTCTCCTTCCATTTGCGGGGATCAAGAATGGAAAGAGAACTCTGCATTAAATTCGTAACCGCCACGTACCCGGTTTTCTCGCCACCTTGTCTCCCACCTTTATCTGTAACCGTCAATAGATGGTTCCTCTCCCCGTATAACCGTTTCTCCCGGTCATGCCTTGGTCCACCATAAATAGCTCGCTTTTTTTTTTTTTTTTTTTTACTTTACCCTCTTCTGAACTTCGTCTTCTTCTTCTCCGGCGACATCATTCCCTAGAAAATCTTCCTTTAGTTTCTTATGTTCTTGATTTTCCCTTCTCCCTTTAGTTCTCAAGGAAATGGCTCCTAAAAAATTCCCTCATCCTACTACTTTTAAAACCCTTGAATATTTTCAAGCAGATTTCATAAAGAATGGTTTATCCTTGACGCCGCCGGTGGATTCTCTCCGTTTCTCCTCCGATCATAGCCACAAAGTTCATGGAGTTGAACTAAAAGTGGATTGAGGCGGAAACATGGAATCCTACTAGAATGATCACTACGCTGGGTCAGCTTTGTCCCCGGCTAGTTTTCCCTCTGTACGTTTCCGATAACCATATGTTTTACGAGATTTTGGTTAAGGTCGGCAAGGGCGTCTTCTAGTGGAGTGGGAATTGAATCTGTATTGCAAACGAGTTTGTGATACGCTCTAGTGGTGGAAAGTCTCAGATTTTGCTGGCTGCGAAGGACTTCGACTCAACAGACTACAATCTTGAGTCCTTCTTGGAGAACTATGTCGACCGAACTCAATCTCGGAGGAAATACCAAGAATAGGATATTTCTCGGAATCGGAAATTCATGAAGCATACATACAAAGTCATTCTTCTTGATGTCGATCCGATCAGCACCTCGAAGGATGCTCCGAAGGGCCCTTTCCTTCGTGTGACTAATGATGAAGACTGGATGATGTTTCCAGTGATTGTTGAATGCCCCGTAGTCTAGGTTTTTGATGAGAATGGGAAAGCTAGAACTGGTCCACTGTATGAGCATATTCATGTCGCTGCTTATGAGCCTGGATGACTTCGCTGGAAAGAAATGCCCAACGAGGTAGATTCGTTGATCCTTTGTTTTATCTATCTTTGTGTTTAGTTCTTTAAATTTTCTTATTTCGCTGCAGTGTCCTTTTCCTCCTCCTGGCTAGATCAAGGATCAATCGACTAAGAAGTCATCTACTGGATCCCCTATTTGTGATCAGGTATTTTACTCTTCATCTTTCTTCGAATTCCATTTTCAATATTGATGACTAACTATTGCATCTCGCAGGGGGATTATTCATAAAGCCTCAACCCGTTGTTCCTTCGAGAATTCTAAAGAAGCGTGATCACCGTGAAAGTTCTTCTTCCGCTGCTACTAAGGCACCTCCTTCGTTTCCTCTTTCTCATGTCCATATATCTCGCCCTGTTGAGTTCGTGGTACACGTACTTCGATGTATCAAATCCTTACTCTTCTTAGGATGCTTCGCCCATATCTCATTTTGCTAATGAGCCTTTAACGCCGTAGGGTTTTGGATGTGGATGCCTTAGATCGCATTCCTAGATCTAAAAATCCTTCAGAATCACCTATTCCCCCTCCTCCTAAGGGTAAAATTGCCAAGGTTTTGGAGAAGGCCATTCTCCCTTATGCTCCAAATCATGCCATGCCGACTCCTGTTATTACCGTGGGTGATTCCCCCATCAAATCACCTACTAGTCTCGCTGGCGGATCTCAAGGGAAAGCGAGGAAAGTCTTCGAAGTAGAAGATCCAGCTTACATGCCAGACATGGACTTCTTGAGGAATTCTTTTCTCTTGACTCGCGATGCTCCATCTATCAGATCCGCTGCTATCAAGTCCTTAATATCTTTCAGTTCTGATTCCTTCCAGTCTGAGGATCAATCCTTCATTTCAAATGCCTCCCTGAACCTTTCTCTTCAACAACATGCTGCCATTATGGCTTTGGTAGGCATTTCCGATTTCTTCCTTCCTGCTTGCCTTAGGTCTTTTATAACTCGTCGTACCTCGCAAGAGTTCAATCTCCACATGGCTCATCTCGTGGAAAAAAGGGTTACTCATGAAAATTTGGAGAATGCCAAAGCTCGAATTCAGGATCTTAAGAATGATCTTGCTGACGAAAAGGAACGTTCAACAAAGAAGGATCAAAGGATTTCGGAGCTCAGCAGTAAGTTCAAACCCTTCTCAATTTTTCATTTTGTTTTGTTCTTGTTTTTACTATTCTTTTATTTTCGCCAAGAACGTTCTGCAAAGGGTTATTTGGATTATCTCGAAACTAAGGCATCTGTTGAAGATTTTCAGGCTGAACAAGCGAATCTTCTGTCTCAAATCAATTATTACTTTACTAAGAATGAGATTTTGAGTGAAAAGTTGACAACGTCATATTCTCTGTCAGAGCGCTTAGCCAATGAATTTGACAATAATGAAGAACTAAACTTTCATTTTCACGAAGAAAATGAACGTTTGAGGGTCGAGTTACAACGATTTAATAATCTTCTTACAACTTCGAGTAATCTCCACTCTTCATCCATAGCTCTAAATAAACGGTTAGAGGAAGATAAGGAAAGGATAATTAAAAGAAAAGATAGGTCTGAAGATGATCTGCGTAAGCTTAGGAGTGAGATTCATGACCTATATGTAGAGAATAGGATGTTGAGAATTGAGAATGGTACATTGAAGGATGAGAATACTAGGTTAAATGGTGAGATGTCTTCTGTATTAGCTCTCTTGGAAAGGTTTTAGGCTAAGAAGACAGCCCCGGTTACCTTAGTGAAGAAGAGGCCTACTTCTCCTACAACAGGTGGTAAACTCGTTATAAATTCTTATAATAAGAATAAACATGAATCCGACCTTTGTAAAAATGACGACAAGTCATTTAGTGAACTTTGTGGCTTTCTTGAATCTGAAGTATCAAGACTTGACTGTCTAAACATCGACGTTCAGCAAACCTTAAACTCTGTTATTTTGCAGAAAAAAAGGTAGTTTTAGGTGCTACGGGTTTCTTTTCCCTTTATTTTACTTCGCTAATTTCGTTTCTTACTTCGTTTCTTATTTCTCGCAGATTCTGAAAAAAACTTAAGGAATTAGATTCTTCAGTTGTCTCATCAAAAGGAGGATCTCTTCAAAGAGGTGTCCAATCTCAAGAATGAAGTTGCTCAAATAAATAAAGATTGTTGTAAGGTTGCTAAGTTCACTCGCAAGAATGCCTAGGAAGATAAGGTGAAAATTTACTGAGTTTTGCACTTCCCAGGGCATTGCTTGTCCTCCCTTGGATCTCGAGATTTTCTCCGATGATGATCCTACTGCCGAAGCTGAAGACAACGACGATGGTGATGATGATGAGACAAAAACTGGTGAGGAAGCTGAGAGGTGGTGGTTCTGATGCTGGGGGTTCAAGGATATGGAGGATCTGGAAGTGGCTCTGTTGAGGGGGAATCTACCAAGATTGTTCATGTTTAGGAATCTCCTTTGCAGTCCTGATCTCTTTATTCTGATAACAACTGTAACTTTTTTGTCTTAACATTTGGCTGGGCGCTCCCAAGCTTGGGGGGCACAACATTTTCTGCTTTTATTTTTGCCTTAATATATCGGTATTTTTCCTTTTCGCTATTTTATATTTTCATCTCGTTCGGCTAGCTGCATTTAACATGGTTAGCATATTTAATTCTCATATCTGATAGTAGTTTCTTTTGCCTCTAGTTCGCGGAATTTGTTATTTCGTGAAATAGTAAGATATTCAAATTTATATTTGGATCTATATCATATGAGCAATTATGATTTAGTATGTTGGTTTCCAACAAGTATATACTTGCGAAGGAAATAATCAAAGAATAATAATTTTGAAAAAGTATATACTTACCTCTTATTCTTTGGGTATTTTCGGAGTATATCTGTGGTCTAGGATATAAGCTGCCATTTATTATTTGTGTGAAGTAGTTGTTGCGAAATAAAATCTCAAAAGAATAAGAAATTTGGAAAAGTATATACTTGCCTCTTATTTTTTTGAGGATTTATGTAGCATACCTTGTGTGATTGACCTTTTGTGTTTCTATTCTCCTTGCCTTGATTATATGTTGTTTGTTTCCCAGGTTCTTTTTTGCGTTTCATTTTCATTTCATCTGTAATTGTACCTCGTTCCCCCTTTTGGGCTTGGTCCTGCATTATTAGTGTTTTCATCGTAACATAATCAAATCAATATTGATATTTCTGTATGCAATACTTTGATTGCAAGTTTTTCCCATTCAGAGAAGATTTTCGAATCTTCATGACTCTTTATCATAAATTCTTGTAATTCCATGAGAGTGTCATATTGAGCCTCGTTCTTCTACTTGTTTGCCTCTTGTCTTCTCCATGTATTATTTAATATTTCGGGGTCTTATTTTTCCACCTAGTTAAGGTCTTATTTTTCCCCACCCCGTTGGCCAGGGTTTTGCGACGAGGTCTCAGGCGCTCTTTACTCTTGCGAAGTAAAGATCCATCAACCTCGCCTTATCTCATGCATTGATGTCTTATTATGCGACAATATCACAGGCCTACTTATTCCCTTGAATACCAGCCCCGTAACATTGCCGTCCCTTCCCCTTGAGTACCCCCTTGATTTCGGGCTTAGGTATCAGTTAGTTCGTGACTTCTTTTCCCTTCGCCGATATGGCTCTGGGTTACGAAATCACCCCCTAGGTGAGGTGGTTTTGGGACCGAGTGTAAGAATCATGCCAGGACATCTTCTATCTCCACTGGCTCGTTATTACACCCCTTACCAAGTGGTTACCCAATTGGGGCCCCCGACGGATGGGTCTTATTTTTTCCCCTATTTGATGTTACTGAGATTATCTCATGACGCGTATTAGGTATTACTTTTTCCTCTTGCACTTTGTGCGAACTAGGTTGCACGCCATGAGGTCTCAGCCTCCCTAAGTAGAGGTTTTATGATATCCCTGGAGATTGTTTTTTTTTCTTCATATTTATTCTTTATTTTGTATTCATTTTGTTTCGTGGGTCTTATGCAGCCTCCTAATGAGGTCTCACTTGCCTTCTTTGATTTCTTATTTCACCTAATTTTTTTGCTTTTCATTCATTTCGTATTCTGCTTTCTTCTGCTCATACTTCGTGTTTTTCTTGATAAATATTTCATTTCATTTATGTTTCTTTGCTGAGTACAAGCTTGTTTCTTCATTTTGTATTACACATTTTTTGTTGCGAGTACATCTGTCGGATAAGGATAATACTTCTTTATGTAAACCGGATTCCAAGGGTGATCCAGCCTCCGACCCTGTCTTTCTACTTCGTCGTAAATGATGTTTCCTTCATTATCTGTCTCTTTGCCCTGGCAGTCTGCAAGCTCATGGGCTTCGTTTCCCACCACTCTCTTCACAATGAATGGTCCTTCCCAAGTAGGCTCCAATTTTCCTCCGGGTCCTTTCTGGTAAGGAAGTATTTCTCTTAAAACGAGCTCCCTTGGAACAAAGATTTTTTCCTTCACCTTTTTGTTATATTCACGAGATAGCCTTAGATGATAATTCGTCATATGTTGTAAAGAAGTCTCTCTATTTTCTTCTAAATCGTCCAACTTCGTCAAGATCATGTCCGAGTTCAATCCTTTCTTCCATGCCTCTTGCTTAGTTGTAGGAAACATTATCTCGGTGGGTAAAACTGCTTCTACTCCCTACGTCAAACAGAAGGGGGACATTCATGTTGCTTCTTGCCTCGTTTTTCTGTATGACCATAGTAACTTTGGGACCTCTTCGCACCAGTCATGTAGGTTCCCTTCCAATTTCTTTTTCATAGTCGATGTTATTGTTTTATTGGTTGCCTCTGCTTGACCATTACTCTGTGGATATAGCGGAGTTGACTTTCCAGATTGTATCTTGAACGTATTGAACATCATGCTCACGTTTTCTCCTTCGAACTGTTTCCCATTATCAGAGACGATTTGTAGACGAATACCAAATATGAAGATTATGTGCTCGAGAATGAAGTCATATACGTCTCCCTATCGTGTATTCTTCAAGGGTTTTGCTTCAGCCCACTTCGTGAAATAGTCAGTTGCCACTATTAGGTATTTTAGCTGCTGACTTCCCATGACGAATGGACCTACAGTATCGACCCCCCACATGGCGAATGTCCACACACTCAATATGGAATTTAAACTCGTTACTGGTGCATGTATACGTTTTCCAAATCTTTGACACGCTTCACATCTTATTGCTATGTTTTTTGCGTCTTCGTGCATGTGTGGCCAAAAATACCCTTGAATCTTGGTTTTGTGTGCCAATGATCTCGTGCCGCTGTGATTCCTGGCATCACCATAATGGAAAAATTTCATGATTTGTATTCCTTCTTCTTGTGATAAGCATCGCAGCAACGGGCCTAAGAATGACCTTCTATACAAGATTCCTTCTCGCAATTCATAATTCGTGGACTTCTCCTTGATCTTGTGTGCCTAAAATCTGTCACGGGGTAAGTCCCCTTTCGCTAGATACTTGTAGATTGGAGCTTGCTAATCATCTTCACTTAGTTCGACAGTTGCATCCTCATTCTTAATCATCATGACTTCTTCACCTTCCAACTCGTGTGTTACTAATGGTTGCATTAATAGTTCAATTCTGATGTACTTCTCTGAAGGATCTTCAATCATTGATGATATGAAATCCATGGCATCTGCATGTCGGTTATTATCTCTGCTCACCTGCCTCTAGATAATGTTTGGTATTTTCTTTGAATATTCCTTCACGAGTTGTAAGTATCGGTTCATCACAACATCATTTTCCTGGTATTTGCCTTCTATTTGTCTGACCACCAACTGTGAGTCACTGGTTTTTCTTATTTACTCTAAATTCATTTCGATAGATAGCCTTTGTGCTTGTATGACTGCCTCATATTCTGTTCATTGTTAGTTGCTTTATACTCTAACCAAAAGCAGAACACTGTTCTTTCTCCTGCTAGCGAAGTAATACGATTCCCATTCCTCCACTTGAATTGTTGGATGATCCGTCCACAAATATTTCCCACTTTCTCGGATGGTTATCTTTTAGCAAGTCCGTGGGATCTGGGTGATCTTCGTCGATGTATAACATTTCCTCCACCCCTTCATGTTCTCCCATGGGGATCTCGGCCAGAAATTCCGCGACTATGTGTGACTTTGTAGAAATCTGAACTTCGTATTTCAACCCAAATTGGTCAATTCGGGTATTCCACCTTTCAACTCGTCCAACTCTCCTCGTGTTCATCAAAGTTGACTCTATTGGGATTCTGGTTAGAACCTTAATCCTTTGAGTCTGAAAGTAAGTTCTCAACTTTTTTGATGAGTATACCAATGCTAGTATCAGTTTTTCAATTTTTGGATAATTCTTTTCAGTTGCATTGAGAGTCTTACTGACATAAAAGATCGACTTTTCAACACCTTTATCCGTCTGAAGTAGCACTGAACTTATTGCATTAGGTGTAGTTTCGAGACAGATCAATAATTCTTCGTCCGGTTCGGGTTTTTGGACGATTGACAAGTTGATGAGGTGTTATTTTATATTTTGTAATGCTTGTTCACATTCTTGCGTCCATGCAAACCTGGCTCCCTTTTTCAAGATATCAAAGAAAGGATTTCATTTGTCCGAAGATCTTGAAATAAATCTTCCCAGCGCCGCTAACTGTCTATTTAACTTTTGCACGTCTTTCACTGTTGCCGGTGAACGCATGTACAATATGGCCTGGACCTTGACTGGATCTACTTCAATTCCTTTCTCGGACACGATGTGCCCCAAGAACTTTGCTGACTCTACTCCAAATATACACTTCGCATGATTTATTTTCATCTTATATGCCCTCGTTTGTTCGAAGATTTCTTTCAAATCCTTAGCATGATCTCCTGACTTCTTAGTTTTTACCAACATATAGTCGACGTAGACTTATAATTTTGTATGTACCCATCTAGCGAAGATCTTCTCGACCATCCGCTAGTACGTTTCCCCTGCATTATTCAATCCAAAGGGCATTCTTGTATAGCAGTACAATCCTCTTGGGGCGAAGAAAGCTATATGTTCTTGGTCTTCCTCCGCAAGAGGTATCTGATTGTTTCTACAGTAGCCGTCCATCAATGTTAGTCGTTTGTACCCAGTTTCTGACTCACCATCTGAGGTATATTGGGCAGTGGGAAACTATCCTTTAGAGAAGCAGTGTTCAGATCGCTGAAATCTATACATATTCTTATTCTTGTGGTCTTATTTGGTACTATTACCATATTGGTAATCCACGTTGGATACTTCGCAGGTCTTATTATCCCCGAGTCCACCATCTTCTGCAATTCTTTCTCTATTTGCTCGTGGTAAGCAGTGTTTATTTTTCAAATTCGTTTCCTTATCGGCTTGATTGTTGGGTTAAGATCTAATATATGGCATTCAACTCGCGGATCTATTCCAGGCATCTCATTCATATTCCACGCGAAGATATCAAGATATTCTCTTCGCAGTGCTAGCAATATTTCTTCTTCATCCGCCTCCATTATAGTCCCAATATTCACCATTTTTGCTTCTCCTTCATTACCCAAATTTATTTATTTCGTGGGTTCTACTGCAACGAAGTTCATTACCGGTTCCCCGAGTGGTGATGGCTCTTTTAATTGTAATAAAGGTTTATCTTTGTCTTCAGGAATCTCACTAGGTATAGCCCATCCCTTTTTTTCTTGGACCATGTATATCATCAATTATTTTTTTTTCTTCGCTTCCAGTACCCTTTTCATCTGCTCCTTCTTTCTCTTCAGCCTTCCTTCGTAATTATGGACATCTTTTTCGTTGCAATCCTTGGAATCTTTTTGATCTCCCTTTATTTCGCCGATCCCACTTGGCATTAGGAACCGAATGGCTTGATGATAGGTTGATGCCACTCATTTTCCCCCGTGTATCCATGGTCGACCAATCAGAGCTTTATAGGGAGATTCTACATCCACCACACATACCGTCACCTCGGTTTCCAACTCTCCTGCGAAGATCTTCACAACCAACTCTCCTTTTGGTTTCGATGCAACTTCGTTGAATCCATAAATGTTATATGTTGATGGCACTAGGTCTGACTCTCTATAACCCATTGTTTTGAATGCATGATAAAAGATAATATCCACTGAACTTCCTGTGTCCACCAAGATTCTGTCTATCGTCCATATCTTCCTTCTTTTCGTGGAGTCATTTCCCACTTCGTATGTTCTCCGAAGTTTAAAGTTATTACCAATGGATCTGTATGTGAGGCTCCTCCATATGGTGCATCTGCTGCTAAGAAGGTAATTGCTCTTTTTTGCCACTCTTCCAATGGCTATTTCTTCGCAATGTTAAATATTTCGTTTCCTTCGAAATCTCTTTTATGCACTCTTTTTAGTACATTATCGTGGAAGTCTTGAATTTTCTTTGCAGAATAAATTATAGAGTTACAATTCATCCTTTGGGCTCCCTTGTCAATTTCAATTTTGTATATAGGTGCTTGACTCTGATCATTCTTACGAGGTGGTGGTGGCGGTAACGGTCCGGTATTTGCCAAAAAATGCTTGATCTTCCATTTTTCGATTAGGCGAAGTATCATTCGTCGGATATTCCTGCAGTCATTCTTGCGATGTCCGTGGAAACGGTGATACTTGCAAAAGTCTCCACTTCTTGCGCTTGATAATGGTTCCACCCCGAAATTAGGCGGTGGAGGAATTTCTTCAGTTAAAACAATAGCTTACCATATCTTTTCTACTGTTGTGTTAAGCTCTGGTAGTGCTATTTCTTCATTAGGTGGTCTCTTTTCTCCATATCGCTGGCTCGGGTTATATCTTCGCTGATTACGCGAGTTGTCACCCCACGAATCATAATTTCTTTGCCTCGAATCATTATATTTTGGATGTTGTTCAATCCATTCTTGATCTCCACTAAACATTGCTACCAACTTTGCTGGTATTGTGGTTAAGGGTTCAGCTTCTACGTACGGCATGCTATCATCCACTGCATTTTCTACCCTTGGTAAGAGCCGTGAACTCCCTCTTTGGGCTGTATTGGCACTATATCGCTAACCTCCCTCTGTTTTTCTTCTAGCACTACATACTCCTCCTGATACTCCTTGAGCTCGTTCATTGTTATTGTATTCCGTATTATGAATATTTGGTTGTGCAAGAGATCCGTCGAAATCAGAGCATTCACAAATTCTTGGATGAAATTCCTCTCATCTACTCTTCATGCGAGTTCGCTGTATATCGTCCTCCATCCCGTTATCAAACTTCGCAAATTTTCCCCTGGATTTCTCCTCAAGTTAATTAGAGTCTATATTCTCGTCCTCAGCGCATCATTGCTTATGTAAGTCGTCAAAAATATTCTTTGTAAGTCTTTGAATGATGAAATTGACCTCTAATCTATCCCATCAAACCACTTCGAAGCTTCCCCAGTTAAACTCGCAGGGAAATACTTGCATAACACAGCTTCGTATTTCGCCCACTGCATCAAAGAAAGGGTATACTGCTTCAAATATTGCACTGCACTACCCGTTCCATCAAATACACTCCCGAAGGTTTGTAACGGGAACTTTCCTGGAATTCTTGCCTCTAGTAGTTCGTGTGAGAATGGGGATCTACCTACCTCGATTATCGCCTCTTCTAGTTGTACTCGTCCTCCTCTCCTCGAGTTAGTAAGTAACGACCTCATGTCCTGGAGTTCGTTCATAACCGCTTGATTGATCTCGTCCCTTCCGTCATCTCGTCTACACCGCGTCCTTTTTCTTTCTCGTCTATCATCCTCCTCTATCGTTTCTTCTTCCCGCCTCCTTCTCTCTTCCTCGCGTCTCCTCTCTTCTTCTTCTTCTTCTTCTTCTTTATATCATAGCCATTCTTCCTCGCGCAGTCTCTGCTACTCGCGAAGTCTTTCTTCTTCCCTATTTCTTTCCTCCTCACGAAATCTTTCTCCTACACGAATTCTTTCCTCCTCGCGTGTTCTTTATTCTTCGAAATTCCATCTTTGATCTTCCCATCTAGTTTCTTCAAGGGCTCTCCTAAGCCTTCTTTCTTCGCTGTTTTCTCTTCTGCGCCTCCTCCTTCTTTATCTTCTGTCATCTCTTTGTTCCTCCTCCGGTATTCCTTCCCCTTGGTGTACATTTCCGCCTGCACCTACTTCACCTCGCGGGTCATGAACAATTATTTCTTCGTTGAGTTGATAATTTTGCTGCATCAGAATTTCATTATGCCTCATGAGTATGGTTCTTTGCTCCATCAAAGATCTCTCTCTTTCTCTCTCCTGACGCAGAACCTCCCTGATATGTTCTAACGTCATGTTTTCCTTATTAATGTTCTCTTCTCTGTTTTCTTGTATATGCTCTTCTTCTATCTCCATTTCGGTGTCAGCGGTATGGATCGATCCATCTCTATAACGATCTTCATCTCCCTAGTTGAGTTGCACCTCGTCTTTCTCCCCTGTTTGACGTCCCACCTCTCTCCATTTTTCCTCATCTTCTCTCCGCTAGACGTAAACTCCTTCTTGATGCAGTGATACGCTGTGCTCGTTACGGTACTCTTGACATAAACAGCCTCCGATATTATCTTCTATTCTCCGATTCTCCGACACCCTTTTTTTTATTTTTGACCAGACCTAACTTGTTTACTTCTAAGATGACCAGATCTAACTTGTTTTACTCTTAGGGCAACAGATCTAAGATATGTTCTTTTCTCTTAACACCACTATAATTTCTAAGTTTCCAACTTCTAACTTTATGATAGAACAACTCACCAAATAATTTTTGATGAAAAACTTTGAAGATGATTAAAACTTTCTCAATCTATCCCAAGTGAGAGTAAACTCTCAACATGAGATCCCTATTTCTGGATGCCAAAATGTAACTACAGAAAATCTATAGTTACACCCACTTACTATTTTGAATAACTCGAGGATCAAATCTTAGAACGAGATGAAGAACAAGTCTTTTATTCAGTTTGAAAATAAGGAGTTACAATGTTTTCAAGAACACTCACAAGAACCCTAAATTCTCTATTTCTTACAACCCCTTTTTCACTCCTAAAATGTTCCAACCTCTATTACAATGGACCAAGTCCTCTATTTATAGCGAAAATACATCATGGGTTACAAACCATTTTACTTCGCCCAGAGTCATACAGTTCACGTGACTGTATCTTTTACCTCACCAGAACCATTTTCAATAAATATTTTCCTACCTTTTCGCCTTAAAGATTGGTTATTGTCGGGGACAACTGTCCTATTTCTTGCGTAACAATCCACACTTCAGATCTTCTATTTCGTTAACTTTATCTTTTTTTGCGTAACAATCCACACTTCGGATATTCTACTTTGCCTTATTTATTTCCTTCGCTGGATATCTTCTTGTGCAAGCTACTGCTACTTCGTCAATTATTACTTCGCAGATATAATATTCGTTAAAGTAAATCTGACACTTGATTTGACTCTTCACTAACACTTCCCTGGGAATTAGTGAATAATATCTTGTTTGAAGATTCACTTTGTTGCCTCGTTCATTCTTGTTCGGACACGTGGCGAATAGATTTTCTGTACCTACAACACCAGACCGAGCTTATAAAAATAAGCCAAATTTCACGGTTATGGAATAGTTTGTGCGGTTTTCACGTACACTATTTTAATTAATGGGATACAGAAAAAAAAAATCGCCTCCTCTTAATTCTTAACTTGTCGAGGAGTTGAGGAAACTATAATTTACAATTTTTCGACCATCCTACCGTGAACATAGCGTAGCTAGCTTCACGGAGTCATCAATATTTTCAAGTACCCAAATATACACTTCAAAATTCCACGTACCAACATACTTCAGACCTGGAATATTGGGGCTTGAATAATCAACGTGTCCCCCTTCTAGCTAAAAGCCCATGTGCAAGTCTCACTAAGTCTTTAATCATTGCTTTGGAGGGATCACGTTAATTGTTGTCAAGTCTACGCACGTCATATTAGCCAAAGAGACACATGGGGCCATTATGCATCCTCTCTTTTTGACGTAACCTGCTTGGTTTGATGTGCAGTGTTCGCGTAGCATCGATAGTATGTTGCGTACTCTGTTCAAACAGCGCTGCAACCGCCATGATCTATAGAGTTCGTTTCCTTGTGAAACTAAGAATTTGACTCCTCCTAAAACTTCAAGAACCTTATCACCTATAATTATTTTTCTTGTAAGACAATGTTCCTGGCCCTATAAATTGACGTATTGTCTCCGTTATAATCATAATCCTTTCTCAGGTAAGTATCTGTTTTCTTCCTATATCTTTTCCTTTTTCATGCTTTTAATAATTTTCTTGTTACGCCACCGAGGAAAAGATCAAAGGTACAACACTAACAAAGGTACGTTTCCATCACCCTTTTTTCTTCCACTTATTTATCTTTCACTCCATAATATTCATCCCTGTATGTATGCGAACACGCTTTTTGCATTTTCTGCTATCTGACTGATAAAACTAGTCATGACACAGATGTTTCTGGAATGTTTTCTCAATATATAGAATTACAACAACCAAAACAAGGAAACAAGATAACTAAAAATATAAACAAATGAATGCACAATATATATGAGAATAATATCAAAGATACGGTGTATATTTCAACACCCCCCCGCAACCTCAAGACGGTGTTGAACACATCTTGAGGTTGTTAGCCAGAAACCGAAGTCTGGGTGAGGGTAACGACTTCGTAAAGATATCAGCAAGCTGAAATTGAGAAGAAATATGAGGGAGCTTAATGGTTTGATGCTTGAAGTGATGGTGTACGAAGTGGCAGTCGATTTCAATGTGTTTTGTGCGCTCATGAAACACATCATTATGTGCAATTTGAATGGCCTCTTTGTTGTCACAGTAAAGTGGAGTAGAGTCTGTCATATGAATTCCCATATCACCAAGAAGCCACCGTAGCCAAACTATTTCTGAAGTAGTGTGAGCCATTGCTCGATATTCAGCTTCAGCACTATAGCGAGAGACAACTGTTTGCTTCTTACTTCTCCAAGAAATGAGAGAGTTTCCTAAGAACATGCAGTAACCTGTTGTTAACCGTCTGTCAGTGATATCCACAGCACAATCCGAGTCAGTATAAGCACGAAGACGAAGATCTGATGTGGTGGAGAAGTGAAGCCCTTGATACAATGTTCCCTTTACATACCGTAGAATACGAAGGACTGCAGCAAAATGAGAGGTGCGAGGAGCAGCCATGTATTGACTTACGACATGAACAACGTAACTAATATCTGGCCTGGTGATAGTTAAATAGTTGAGACTACCCACAAGTTGACGGTACAAGGTCGGATTGGGTAAAATTTTGCCATCAGTAGGACTGAGCTTGACATTCATCTCTAGAGGAGTATCAACTACTTTACTGTCAGTTAACCTGGCACGAGAAAGAATGTCTGAAGCGTATTTAACCTGAGAGATGAAGTACCCAGCTGGGGATTTATCAACTTCGATACCAAGGAAATATCTTAATGGACCAAGATCTTTCATCTCGAAGCATGAACTCAAATAAGATTTCAATGCAGTGATACCATCTGTGTCATCACAAGTAATTAGCATATCATCGACATATATGAGTAGAAGAACCATACCTTTGTTAGAGGACTTGGTGAATAGTGCTGAATCGTACGGACTTTGAGTGTAACCATGTCTAATAACCGCATTAGAGAATTTTTCAAACCAAGCACGAGGTGCTTGTTTAAGACCGTATAATGCTTTGCGTAGCCGGCAAACTTGATTTGGCAGATGAGCAAGTCCTTGAGGTGGTCGCATATAAACTTCTTCTTGAAGTTCACCATGGAGGAATTCATTATTAACGTCCATTTGATGAAGATTCCAATTACGTGCAGAGGCAACAGCTATAAGAGCACGGACAGTGGTCATACGAGCAACTGGAGCAAAGGTTTCTTCGTAATCAATTCCATATTCCTGAGTGAAACCTTGAGCAACAATACGAGACTTACGTCGATCTAGTGTACCATCTGACTTGGTTTTCACCTTGTAAACCCATTTGCTCCCTACTACAGGTTTTCCTGGAGGTAAATCAACCATATCCCATGTACCAGCATCTTTATGTGCAGTCAATTCATCTCCCATAGAGTTCTGCCATTCTGGAATTGCTGCTGCTTCCCTGTAATTATTTGGTTCATAGACAGAGATAATAGTTGTTAATGAGAAATGATAGTCTGACAACTTAGCTGGCGGTCGTCGATTACGAGGAGGAAGTTGTTCTACTTCATTCACAGGATCCATATCCAAAGTTGCATTGTCAGGATGTGCCATAGAGTGATCGGAAACAACATCATTAGTACTTGGAGTGATTTGAGAAATGGATTCTAGAGTAGATGAGTTCGGAAATGAGATAGAAGAAACTGATGGTGAGGGAGATAGATTAGGAGAAGCTGAGTCATCAAAAGGATCTACATAGGTGAAAGTTTCAAAGGAAGATGACTTACTATTAGGAAGAGACCAAAATGGTATCTTTTCCCAAAATGTAACATAACGAAAAACTCTTAGCTTACGACTTTCAGGGTCATAACATCGGTAACCCTTTTGTTCAATTCCATATCCTAAAAACACACACATTGTATTCTTTTTGCTAAGCTTACTACGTTCTCTGTCTGTGAGAAGAACGAAACAGGTGGAGCCAAAGACACGTAACTCCGAGTAATCTGGTTTCTTTTTAAACAAACGCTCATATGGAGAGATTCCTCCTATAACAACAGTTGGAACTCGATTGATTGTGTATACAGCAGTGAGAACAGACTCTCCCCAAAAGTTGGAGGGAACGGAAGCAGATAAGAGTTGGGTTCTAGCAGTTTCTACAATGTGTCGATGTTTTCGTTCTGCAATACCATTTTGCTCAGGGGTTTCTGTACAAGATAACTGAAGAAGAGTACCTTGAGATTTGAGAAAATCTTTGAAGGGATTGGATATGTATTCACCTCCTTGATCTGCACGAAATACTTTGATGTTTTTCCCAAACTGAGTTTTGATCATTTGAGAATATTCGGTATATATTTTTAAGAATTCTGATCTTGTGCTAAACAAGTATATCCAAGTATAGCGAGTAAAGTCATCAATGAATATGACATAATAAGAAGCTCCTCCCTTAGTAGTAAAGGGAGCCTTTCCCCAAATATCAGAGTGAACAAGATCAAAAGGTGCATGAGAAATAGAATTACTTTTATTAAATGGAAGAGCAGATTGTTTACCAACTTTACAAGCAATGCAATGTGGATCTCTGTCTATAGGAACACTACCTAGTAATCCTTTATTGATCATATATGTGAGACGGGAAAAAGAGACATGGCCTAACTTAGTGTGCCAAGAAATAAAAGAAGACGACTCTGAGGTAGAAGAAGTTGATGCAACAGCTGCAACAATAGAGTTCTTAGTTTGTCTAGGAATGACAAGAGATTCTAGCAGGTAAAAACGACGAAATCTACGGCCTATCCCAACTGCCTTCTTTGTCTTGGAATCCTGTATAACACATCCAGATGAAAAGAAGAAGATGTTAAACCCTTGATTACATAACTGACCGATGGAAATAAGATTCATCTTGATTTGAGGAACAAATAGAACATCCGGTATTTGTATCTTATCTGTAGCCTTAACATGTCCAATATGGTCAAGCGCTTATTTTTGATCCATCTGTTGTGTGGATTTTCGGTGTTACAATAGGGTGCATGTTCTCAAAAAATGTAGAATTGAATGTCATATGATTTGAGGCACCGGAGTCTAGAAACCAATCAGTTGTAAATATACCTGAGGGAACTGAAAGAGCAGCAGCTGCTGTAGAATTGTTACCAATTGAGAGTGCTTGTTTAAGCATCTCCTGAATTTCATCAAGGTTGTTTGCAGCTAGCTCATGCAATTGATCCAATGCTGGTATTGCAGTGATAGGACCAGAGAATTGCGAAGAGGTACCATTTGCTCTTCTCTTTTCTCTCATATTTCTAGACGATGGTGATGTACAATTGTGCACAGTATGTCCAAAGGCCTTGCAGTACTTACATTGAGGTGTGCTGCTGGTATGCTACTTCCGACTTGTTAGACTCTCGAGAAAAGACTTTGTCTTTGAGTAAGGCGCAGGCGTTCTTTGCAAAATGTCCATTCTTCTTACAGTTGTGGCACTGCACTTGGGACAAGTCACTATAGAGTGAAGGATTTATCTGGAAGTTAAAAGTTGAAGAAACAGCAAGTACTATTGCAACATCTGGTTTGATTCCTTTACGAGTTTCTTCAGTAATGAGTTCAGAAAGTGCAACTTCTACTGTTGGAAGAGGAGATCGATGGAGAATTGAAGCTCTAGATGACTCAAATTCTTCTCTTAACGCCATCAACACCTGAACAAGTCGAGACTCTTCTCTATATTTTTGCCATAACTCTGTGTCAGTTGTCCATTTTGGTTCCATAAGAGCTAGTTGGTTCCAAATAAGTGACATCTCTGAGTGAAAATCAGTCACATTCTGATCATGTTGTTGTTTTAGCAAACGAATGTCTTGTTCAAGTTTATACCTTTGAGCAAAATTGATTTGAGTGTACCTCTTTTCGAGAAAATCCCATGCTTCTTTTGCTATCTCAAAACTGGTTAACTGCATACTAATAGAAGTGATCACTGTGTTGCCGATCCAAGTGAGGATCTTATGATTGTTGATTTCCCATTCTTCCATAGGGTCTTTTGATGTTTCCTCCTTACTCTGATTTGTGGTGCTTGATTTAGGACACTTCTCTTTGCCATCAATGTACTTCCACATACTCTTGCCTTTGAGAAAACTTCTCATCAAAAAGGACCAATGATTATAATTGGTACCATCTAGCTTGACAGTGATGGGTTGGATATCTTCACGAGACATGATAGAAACAAGATTTCTGGACTGGGGTATGTGAAAAAGAAAATCAATATGAAAAAGGATATTTATGATACCTCACAACTATCGGTTCTGATTTTGATTTGCAGCGGAAATGGTTTAGATCGATGTTGGCTCTGATGCCATGACAAAACTAGTCATGACACAGATGTTTCTGGAATGTTTTCTCAATATCTTTATGAATACAATACATAGAGATTACAGCAGACTCTTATATAGAATTACAACAACCAAAACAAGGAAACAAGATAACTAGAAATATAAACAAATGAATGCACAATATATATGAGAATATATGAAAATAATATCAAAGATACGGTGTATATTTCAACACTGACAATCTTTTTATGACCTCTTCGTAAAGAGTACTCTGGATCGTTTCCCGGTTGGCTACGAACTCTGAATGAAGTTTTCCAGTTCGTCGAAGAAGGGAAAATCCCTGTAAAATAGCAAGATATGCCTCGGAAAGAATAATTTGTATATATATATATTTGTATATATACGTACTGCAAATGAAGTTTCATAGCCCGATCAATAACTTGGGGAACATCATTCATGAAATCAAAACAGGCATGATGCCTGCCGACAACCACTTTTACGGATTTCATGATTCGTCAGTGTAAATCTACTATTTACAACTGTGTTTATAACCATTTTTTTTTCTTCTTTGCGGATTAAGTCAAACTAACAATCGCCAACTAACTTTTGACGGAGTGGAATGGGATTTCCTAATCCGAATCATGTAAAGAATGGGATTCAATGAAAAATGGTGTAATCTTATTCACCAATGTATCTCAACTACTACTCTAGCTATTCTCATAAATGGTTCCCCAACTAACTTCTTTAAGACAACTAGGGGTTTAAGACAGGGAAATCTTATATCTCCATACCTATTTCTTTTTTGTACGGAGGCTCTTTCGAGAACTATGATGCACGATGAAGACCAAGGACGGATAAAAGAAATAAAAATCGCCAACAATGCCCCTTCTATTAGTCGCTTAATGTCCGCAGATGACTTTGGGGATGCCTCTGGTCAGTTAATCAATCTGACCAAGTCTGGGGTCTTGTTTAGTCCAAAAATTGATCCTACAATTAGGAATAACGTGCAACAAATCCTAGGGGTTAATGAAATACCTATAAATGATAAATACCTAGGATCCCCATTATTCACTTACACTTCGAAGATAAAAAATTTTGATCTGTTAGTAGAGAAAATGAAAACAGATTGATTAGATGGAAAGATCAGTTACTAAATCCTACAGGTAGGACTGTAATGATTAAAAATGTTTCTTCTTCTATTTGTGTTTACTAAATGAACTGTTTTAGAATACATGTTAAGACTTGTAATGACATCACTAAAGTGAAAAGAAACTATTGGTGGGGAAGAGATGAAAATGCTTTGAACGAGAAAGGTAAAAAAGGAATTTTTCTTATAGGATGGGATAGATTATCTAAATCTATGGAGGAGGGTGGTTTAGGCTTTCAGAACATGATTTTTTTTTACATTTCCATGTTAGCAAAAATAGGATGGAGATTGCATGAAAACCCTCATTATTTGATGGCAAAATCTCTTAAAGCTAGATATCATCCTCTTTGTGATATTCTTCATATAAATTGTGAGGGTAAAATACCCGATGGCCACGTGTCAACATCTCAAGAGATGACTTCATGATCAGATGATAAGGTAGGAGCACCGAATCATTCACCATAAAGTTGATTTCGCCTGAATCGAGACGCCTACCACTAGCATCGCATGAACGACGCGTGTGAAGGAGTGGTCTAATCGATTCACTCGGTCAAAGTCTAAAAAGCAGCACTTCATTTAATGAAGGATCAGAATGACTGAGAACGAGTCTAATGACGTAGCAGAGAACTCGAACGATCTATACTATAACTCGTGAGTAGAGCAGCACGAGGACCTTTTGAGGAGAGCTTCACGAGGCCTGACCATCATGAATAGGGCGAGATAACTCGGAGGAGATCCCGGGATACCATCACGAGAGATAGTATAGAACTAGTCCGAAGAAGCGAATGCGATGTAGGATGACTCCGAGAGCTCGACGAGGCCTGACCTTCACGAGTATTGTTTGTCTATAAATACCAACCCATGTAGCAGGAAATAGGCAAGTTATCTTATGTATTATTAGATGGTATTTCTATAGAGAATTACTGAGAGAGATCTATACATAGAAAGAGTGAGAGATCTAAGTGATATTCGTAACTCTTTCAAGGGTAAGACCTTATAATCAATAAAGAAACTATCTTCTTTGCCGTGGATGTAGGTCTTCATGGCCGAACCACGTTATATGCTTGTGTCAATCTTTAATTTTATGCTCTTTACATCTTGTTTAGCTTTGAATCTTGAATGTTAGAGTAAGTTTTAGTATTTATCTTCATTTGGATGTAACCATCAGAAAAGTTGCGATTATATTTTGGCGCTAGAAACAAGGAGGTATGACGCTATAATCTACCTCTCTATCAACAGCTCTACATATGTTTAGTATCTTTCTGAAAATGGTGATTCTCAAACCACTGGGTAGCTTCCTGTCAAAGAATTCAAGAGTTGAGCTCGGACTCGACACAATCTCTATGATCTGTGTAGTCTAAAAGAACCTCAAGAATTGACAGATCTACGTATTTCTAATGTTTTTATTGAGATCTTTAAAATCTTAGAAATAGCTCCTATCTTCCTCAAGGTGCTCAGGAGAGTAGAAGATCATGGTGAACATGGAGTTTTCAAAACTTCAACACTTAAATGATCTCTTCTATGAATGAGCAGGGAAGATCTCCACCAGTAAACCTCTTAAGAAAGTCAAATTCTTATGAAGGTTCAAAAGAAGAACTGTTAAGTAATGGCTTTTCCGTTTTCACATAAAACTCCATACAACTCATAATCTTCTTCTTAGAAATTCTACTAAGTCAAGAGGAGGGGTTACCGAGTATAGAATCATTCTTCAAACTCAAAGTTTGTTCGAAATCAAAAGATCAAAGGCTGGTGAAAAAATATTTCCTAAAAATGGAATGATATGCTTCATCAGCGTGATTAGATTTTTTCTAACATAAGCATGACGCATGGGGATAGGTACTTTCTCTTGAGAAGAGAAACCAACGAAATACCTTTTTCCATCACTAAAAGTCTTATGCATGAAAGAGAATATTTTGACATCTTTACATGTCTCCATAATTTTCTTTAAAGTCTACTTGTACTTATTTGTCCAGTTCGAATTATGACTTAGCAGTTGCACGTGACCTGCAAATCTAGGGTCCCACTTTTCCAAAAGAAAAGAAAAATTGAGCATTATTGCATGAATCGCAGGTAAGGCGATGGTGACGAGATGATCAGCTCGTACGAGTCAAGGTGAAAATTGTGGAGCCCCGCCAGATGGCCTGGACGAGATGGAACTCGGCGAACCTATGCAGAATGGTGCACTCCCAGGAGAGGGACAACCCGATGACCAATTTCGGGAAGGGTTAACAGATAACTCTAGCTAGGAGGGAGGTGAAAACCCCTTCGAGGGCCAAGATGATATTCATATAACTCAATCAGGAGGGTTGGAACGTTTTCCAAGGCAGATAGTAAATAATGGACTCCAGAAAGCTAGTGATTCTAGCTCGGACGCTACCAAGGACGTACTCACTTCCCTCCTGAAAGCTCAAGAAGCGCAGGAAGAAAGAATGAGAAAATTTTAGAAACATAACAGAAGGATAGAACGGAGGAACCGACGGTTGAAGCGAAAAACCAAGAAGAAGGCGCCCAACATCCCAGAGGAAGAAGTTCCCGAGGAGGAAAGAAATTTTAAAAACCTGAAGGACGACGAAAGGGTCAACATTCCCGATACCTCCGAAGAAGAGACGGCATACCGCTTTCCCAAGGGGAGCAGATGAGTACTGGATATGGAGGAAAACCCATCTGAAGGATAATCTGACGTCGATCCTAAGCATCGACGAGAAAATAATAAAATAAATGGAGGAAAGTTCAATTGCGAGTCCGAGAAACTCATAATCACTAACCCAAGGCGAAGCGAGGCGTCAAAACCTATTACCTCCAAAATAGTCTCCAAAGCAGAGTTATCGGATGAGTATTCGTGGAGATCACGATATATCCAGTCAGAAATTTCCTTCTCACCCGAGAGAGCACAAGGAAGGAAGAAGAAGGCCGAAGGAAGGCTCCTAGACGACAAATTGCAGAACCGAATCTTCCATCTCGAAGCGATGTGTAGGACAGTAAGCGGAAGGCAAGATAGTAACAAGCTCGCGGAGGTAATGCAGGAGGCAAGACAATCTCCCCTAGCGTTGCACCTATTAGCTCAGTCATTCTCGAAGAAATGCTCGCTCCCAACCTTCATAACTCCCTTTAACGGACAAAGCATGCTATAGACCATCTCGAGTCATCGAATGACGCTAACACAAAAGAGGAGCCATTATGACGTAGTAATGTGTAGATTCTTTCCCGCTAGTGTAAAAGACGAAGCCTTGTTGTGGTTCAATAACCTCCCGAAGGAGTCGGTCAGGTCCTTTGCCTACCTATCCGAGTTATTCTTGGAAGCATACATACATAACAGTAGGGTCAAGCCAGAGATCGATACGTTGTTTCAATTAGCCCGAGGGAAAAATGAACCACTCCGATCACTAGTCACCCGATGGAGGAAACTATGCGCTGAAATCGGAAGGGTCCTATAGGCCTATGCGATATTAGGCTACAAGAATAACCTGAGAAAGACGGACCCGATGTTTGATCGGATGTACGAAACCCCGCCAACCAATTTAGGAAAATTAAGGGAAATCCAAGAGGATTACATAGCTCTAGAAGAGTTACAAGATGGCACTTATGACAAATTAGTCAAAGGGGCCACCCGAGGTGCAAATGTGGTAGAACCACAAAACCCCTAGGTACCTACCCGAGGCGAAGGATGAACCAACAATGGTGCAGCCCAGTTCGATAAACATCGGAGTGGAGGATGGAAGGGGAGAGATCAAACCCGATGTAAGAAGTAAAAATTCGTAGACCCTATCTACACGAAGCTGAATGTTCCCATAGGCGAGGTCTTAAAAGATCGAGGGGAAATACAAGGTGACCTATCCATGGAACCGAGGCCAACATCCAGAGAGGGCCAATAATCGCACTGACTTTTCCGAATTCCACCAATTTCTCAACCATACCACAAATTCTTGTAGAGATCTGAAAAATATGATGCAAAAAATGGTAAATGAAGGTAAACTTCAGGAGTACATATCGCAACCAGCGATCCAACCCACGATAGGGGCACCAGTCCATCGTGTGGAAATACCACGTGAGGCACAATATCTGGGATGCAACACGATATCGCACTCAGCTACCACCAAACCCGAAGGAGGCATCACATGGCGAATCCACAAAAGGGACTTTAAAGGAAATGAAGTTTTCAGCGCAACAAAAGAACCTCCAATGGAGGAGTGGATGAAAATACCTATTAGCTTCTCAGCCTCGGAGGCACCAGACGAGGGGCATAACCACAACGATTCTCTGATGGTTACGATGGCGATTGCACTCCCCAAACAAGAGGGAGAGGAGGAAAAAACCAGAGTACTACCCTGGGCAATGCCTAAGATCCTAGTAGACGGAGGGAGCTCTGTTGAGATCTTTTTTTTTGAAACATTTAAACGAATGGGTCTTCGAGATGAATATTTGATTCCATGAACCTATAATATATTTGGCCTCAATGGCTTGTCAACACGACCAAGAGGAGAAATCACGTTGGATATTAGAGTAGGGAAAATCCTTACCTTAACCACCTTCTGTGTTGTAGACATAATCTCACCATATACAACCATACTTGGGAGGTCATGGATCCATGGAATCAAAGGAGTGGCTTCTACATATCACCAAAGTCTAAGATTCCCTACTCCTGACGGGATCGCAGAAATAGTGGGTAACTCAGGATAAGACAAATATTGTTATGACATGCATGGACAGCATAATGAGAAAAGAACTAAGAGCAACACCAACTAGAGGCCAATGACAGCACCTACGCCATGGTGACAATCAAAACACTAGACGAAGCCACCCCTTGGCCAAGGTCCTTGTGGCGGAAACAATACCTCCCCACAGGAGGAAGACAGGATTCATCCGACTGGCTTCTATTACCGTCTCAATTGGAAAAATACTCGGGTTACACTCAGATCTACCCTACAAGAGGAGATAGAGGACATAACCCCAGTTCAACACCCTGTCCACAAGTCAAACGGGGCTTAAACACAGACGATCCCCCTCGGACAAGTACGAAGTACCCTGAGTTCATATTCGGAAGCAAAAACCACTTCACAAAATGGTGGGAGACACCTACATTAACACCTAAGAAGGAGACGCTTGACGACAAGCCAGAGGATAATCGATATCTCATAAAAAAGGATCTTCGATGCATACCCAAGAAGGAAACAACAACCGAAAGTAGATCTACATAGACAAAAACGCTCGGAGCGAAGCAGTCACTCAGCATGACAACTCCTAAAATGGGAGAAATACAACCCCATAACAAGGACTGCAGGAAGGACGACTTTCCAATCTCTGATTTTGGTTAGCTAGTAGAAGTCGCACCCAGACTGGAACTACAGTCCTTAAGAGACATATACACGGGCTACAATCAGCATCGCGAAGCCTTCTTCACCTCTGAAAGGTTACAGGAGTATCCCATCGAATCCATCTCCAACATGATGAACATGAAGTTAGACGAGCTCAGAACCGACCTAAGTAATCAGTTACAAAATGCGCTATGGGCATTCATAAACGCACGGCCCGGGTCAAGGCGAATGATCTCCCCTTCGTCCAAAAGCCTCAAGTGACTCAGACAGTACAATCCTAGGATGTTAAGCATAACCCTAACTCGGACACAACGCTCGCCAAGACACACGACTGCGAGGAATGATACATCGGAAAGAAGGATACTCTCTCCGAGATGACTGGCTCCTCAATATCGAGGAAAGCTTATCAATTAATATAGCATGACGAAGCCCTAGAATTAGAATCCTCACGTCATAAGGTTTTTATACCTTACTACAATGTAACAAGGGTCCATGACCCTCTTTTGGCAGTAATAAAAATAGACCTTTTGCATGATCATTTTAAATCACTTTAATCTTTATTGTTCTTTATCTTTATTTCTATTTTTTATTTTTATTTTCCGCACTAGCTATTTTTAGATTTTTTTGTCTTATTTTTTTCTCATCATTTACATATTGCATATCCAAAAAGCCCATCAAGATTATGGCATGGTGCTAGCCACACCTTCCATTCCACAGCGAATGATGCGGGTACACACCTAAGCTGCCCCATACGGACATGGACCTAAGGCAATGCCATCTGACCAAATAAAGCATGAAGACACGGGGGACACCCTAAGCCACCTAATATGGATATAGACCTAGGGTAATGCCATCACGATCTAGAAATCGGGTGATGTCCTGCCATAATAGGAGATACTCAGAATCAAGGTACTAACCTTTGGCTAAGGGAAGAATCACTTGACCGAGGTATCGCCTTCCAAACGATGGTTAAACAAAAGATGGTTCAAACAACTGACCAACAACCAAGGGGCAAGTATAACCTATGCAAGATACTATTAAATACAAACCAATGAAGGTATCGTCACCATAAGGGAAAAAAGATAAAGTTACCATGCTTCCTGACCAACACCATAAGAGATGACCTATCCAATTAAGGAACTGATCACTCCTTGGCTTCGTCACCCACGGTTGGACTCATAGATGGCACATAATCCCCCCCAAAGGTCAACAAAATATTAACCAAGACACAAAATAGAAAAAAGGACGCTACTTTGAAAACCATCATAACATAAGGAGCAAAAGTATGAACCTCCTCCCACAATCGAGGACTTACGCAAATAACGTTTAAAAATAACCATGCCTCCTTAAACAAAGGAGGACTTTTATACCAAACCATATTCAAAAGAATATCAAAAGAAAAAGAACCATAAATACGTGAACGCTCAATCCTCTTGCTGGTTACCAGTACCCTTCTCGGCTTCCCTTTGATCGCCTGCGCCATGATTGAGCTCCATCCGATCACCGATTGCCTTGATCGCGTTCTACCCGATCCTCTGACAAGGAGCTACAAAAGCAGCTTGCTCGGGCCAGGTTGAACGATGGAAAGACACTTTCCGAGCTTGCAGCAATAGCAACCATCTGACGTTCACGAAGAACTGCAGCTTTGCAAGATTTAGTAATCAAAATCTTGTACTCAACACGAAAATCACTAAGCTTCTGATTATTATCATCACGTTCGGCCTCCATCTCCTCCTCGTGGGTATTGGCCAACAAGTTGAGCTCCTCATATAGACATTCTTTGGCAACCCTCGTCTCCTCCAACTGCTTCTCCAGCTCTGCGATAGGTTTACGAGCCACTGCAAGAAGGAGAAAAAGAAAGGTCAATACGACATCTTTTACCTGAGCAGGCATGAGTTTTATAAGTTTAAAAACTACTAATGGGAAAACTTCGTGATCAACCAACACAGAGGCCAAGGACTCTTCCACTTAGGACTTTTGGTTAGCTAGGGCACTAATATGTGCCTCTGCAGGAGTTACGGATGCATCTCCGTCTGGGTAGGATAAAAGATGCATGTCACGCTCTTTTTCAAGATGAATGAAATCACGTTTAAGACGCATAAACTCTTTCCTATCATCTTCATCTTGAGATAATAATGACATGTGATCGGATTTCCATTCAATGGAAACATCTTTAAATTCAAGAGAAGCTTGATGTCATCCATCATCACCATACTGCTGCTTGCTTTATACAGCATTGGCCGTTCTAAACGAAACGCGATCGTGATGTTTTATTTACATCAACCCAAAGCGAACCATTTTCATTTTCTAAGGCATAAATTTTGCACTGACGATAACTCACATCAAGCTTCCAATTACATATTTTCCTAGCATACTTATGAACGGTATCGTTTAACTTCTCCTCTGAACGTTTGATGACGGCTACCAATAGAGGGGACTACTTCAGAAATCTAAAAACCCTACCATAACAAAGACACACAAGGGTAGTAAAACACATTCTAATTCCCTTTTATCCTCCACGAAGGAACGGTTCTCCTCTTGGACGTGTCAACAAATGAGTGCAAGTTCGGATCTCGTGCTGATCTCGGGCTGAGTCTCCTGGCTACACGAGTCTCAGATAGCATTCCAATGAGAAGGTTGTTTCTCTAACAAAATACGCACCATACCAAGATTAGAATAATTTCGACTGGGAAAGCCAAAGGAAGAACATTGTTTCAATCTCAGTGCATACCGCTAACACAAGTTGTTTCTGAGATGCCTTCGGAAACGAGGTTAAGATACGAGATTGCTCGTCCTCGCTCATTCGAGCATACGGTATCGAGCACAATAGCTTCATAGACTCGGACCCGTCATCAAAGGTGAAGGAATACGAACCCGAAGGACCCAAGGGAATAGATGGAAAACCACCAGCAAAATCACTCTGAACACCTAACGTGTTACCAGCTCGAACAATCCCACCGGGGACGTTGCTCCTCTCAGCAGGAATATTCGCTTGGGGCACCCCCGAGCCGGATATTTGAACGGGAATAACAACATTAATAGGCTGGCCCAGCAAAGCCTAGTCAAGATCATCAAAGAACGAGTCCCCAAGATCCACTAAATCACGCTCTTCAAATATGTCGTCCACATAGACGCCAAAAGAAGGTTCCTCCGGTACGGGAGCAGTGGATGGCCCAGAACCATCAGCAACCATCCTCCTCTGTACACACGATTAGATCAACTTAAAATTCTAAGGCATTAAACTAGGGCAAGATATATATATTAGTAAAATAACAATATTTCATACCTTAGCATCCTCAGCACCTCGGGTAGAAGAACGCCTACAAGGGGCAATCAATTTAAGCACCCATGGCCTATAAGCCGGCAAATGAGCATGCATTTCGGGAATCCTGGGAGAACATCGCCGAGCTCGTTCCAACCATAAATATAAGGCCCTACGATTTGGAGAGGAGAAACACACCACTTGGGATCATGTGTTTTACGAAGAGTCAATTGAGTAGCGTGCGGAGGATCCAAATCAAGGATAAGAGTAGGACCCTCAAGAGGCTTCCGAGTCCTACATATTCCAACCCCAAATCCATCATAAGTGTCAGATTGCTGACACCCGTAGTTGGCCATGAAGGACTTGGACGAGTAATAATCTCTACGATGAGGCACAAAGATTGATTCAACTACGTCGTCGGTTACTTTACCAAGACTTTAGCGTTGCATTCTACGCATGATCCTATAAAAATTACTATTTGGGTACCCGGAAGATCGCTCGGCGAGGGCTAAGAAGAGCAAAACCCTCATATTGGAAGGTCCAGCGGAAATCTGGAGACGGTAGCCTCTAGTTGACCGGTAACGATGATCTCGTTGGGACCTGAAGTTCTCGCGAGTTGCTTAGACAGAACTACGGCATGGCCCTCCGGCGTATCAAAACTCACGTCAAACTTTTGAAGACGATATTTGGTCTTTACCATGTCCAAAAATTCATCATCAGACATAATGGAAGATCTATTGGTGCCGGTATCCCTCACTGGCCTCTTTTCAGCGCTGATAAATCCAAAGGGAACAGAGGTTAACAACAACAACAACAAGGGGAGAGGGGGAAGATATGGAACAATGGAAAGAACCATTAATGACCAAACAAGAAATGTAAAAAGTTCGGAAAGACAAAAAAAAATACACCAACAATAACAGTAGAGAAGAAGAAACAAAAAGGAGATGGAACCTTACTGCCTCTGCGATCGTAAAGGAGAATTTCTTCCAGACATAATGAGTCTCTTTAAGGGACACAAGGATTTAAGAAGAAATAGCAAAATACAGAAGAAAAAGAAGATAAAAAATCTCTGAACTCTGAGCAAAATAAATAAAGACATGACTCTTCTCCCAAGAAAGGTTTTTATAAGAAACCAAGGGGCAACCAATCGGAGCCTCTAGTCCAACAGGTAAAAAAGTGCATTAAATCCACACGTGGAGGAAAATTCGAACGTGGCAAAAAAGACGGAGCGGTTACGAAGTTTTCTTCCCATCATGCCCTTGGCAAGTTGCAATGAACAGGAGAAAAATGTGAGGGTAAAATACCTGATGGCCACGTGTCAACATCTCAAGAGATGACTTCATGATGAGATGATAAGGTAGGAGCACCGAATCATTCTCCATAAAGCTGATTTCGTCTGAATCGAGACGCCTGCCACTAGCATCGCATGGACGACACGTGTGAAGGAGTGGTCTAATCGATTCAGTCGGTCAAAGTCTAAAAAGAAGCACTGCATTTAATGAAGGATCAGAGAACTCGGACGATCTATACTATAACTCGTGAGTAGAGCAGCACGAGGACCTTTGGAGAAGAGATTCACGAGGCCTGACCATCACGAATAGGGAGAGATAACTCGAAGGATCACCCGGGATACCACCACGAGGGATAGTATAGAACCATTCCGAAGAAGCGAAGGCGATGTAGGATGAATCCTAGAGCTCGACGAGGCCTGACCTTAACGAGTATTGTTTGTTTGTAAATACCAACCCATGTAGCAGGAAATGGGCAAGTTATCTTATGTATTATTAGATGGTCTTTCTACAGAGAATTCCCGAGAGAGATCTAGATAGAGAAAGAGTGAGAGATCTAAGTGAGATTTGTAACTCTTTCAAGGGTAAGACCTTATAATCAATAAAAAAACTATTTTCTTTCCCGTGGATGTAGGTCTTCATGGCCGAACCACGTTATATGCTTGTGTCAATCTTTACTTTTATGCTCTTTACATCTTGTTTATCTTTGAATCTTGAATGTTAGAGTAAGTTTTAGTATTTATCTTCATTTGGATGTAACCATCAGAAAAGTTGTGGTTACATAAATAGCTTATTGAAAGAAATATTGTTTTTGGAAATTGGGAAATGGAGAAAATATAGATATTTGGGATGAGTATTGGATTCCATACGTAAATACAACTGGAAACAAACCTTCAACAGTGGATGAAGGTATAACTAAAGTCATTCATTTGATCTCAGCTAATAAAAATTGGGATATAAAAAAATTAAAAGGTTGCTTTGATAGAGTTATTGTCGACAAGATAAAGCAAATACAAATTCTTGACAATGGTTTGACAGATGCCCCTCACTGGACTCTAAGCAACACGGGTATTTTTACTGTTAAATCTTTATACAAACAGATTAATTGTGTATAAGAAACTAATATGCAGTGGAACAAAATATGGGAAATGAAAATTACTCCTTCTATCAAAACCTTTATCTGTTTGGTGAAGATATATATGTTTGTTGCAAACTTTGCAATGAGGAGGAAGAATCTCTTACTCATTTGTTTATGAACTGTAACTTCACCAAACAGGTATGGATGCATCTTAACTTTAATATTAATAATTTAATGCAAAGTGCTACCACTTTTCATGAATGGCTAAATGTATGGTTTCCACAAAGAGATAGAGGAAACCATGAAACGAAATGGAAGGTTTTTTGTAGTATTGTAACATGGCATGTTTGGAACGCAAGATGTAATAGTTTTTTCAAGAAGGAAACTCAAAATAATGCTAAAACAACAAGGAAGATAGTAAAGTTCATAAATATTTTTATGTGGGTTAACAAAAAAGACTATAACATTATGCAAACATTGTATTACAATCCTCTAAATGATGATTCTTTGATTGTTACTAGCAGCCAACCACATGACAATTCAGGATACATGGCAATAAAGATAAATGTATCTTTATCCATGCATGATCCTATCACCAGTTCTGGAATTGGCCTAACAATGATTGATTTTGAAGGTATAACAATTGAATCTAGGGGTAGCTGGACAAATTGTACTACCAGAGAACAATTAGAAGTGTCAGGAGCGGAGGCGTCTTTAAAATGGGAAATTGGAATGAGTGGATATCATACCATCTTCCAAAGTGATTCACAACTCACTCTCACGCTATTCATAGATATGTATGCAAAAGCTAGAGAAAAAAAGATTTCAACAAAGCACTAACTTTGGAAACAATTGTACTTTGATATAAATTTTAAGGCTGCAGCCTTTGTTTTAACAAGTAGACATGACATTATTTGCGCAACAAATTTGTCAGTGGAGTTTGATAGCAATAATGACATATTTAGATATTCAAAATTGGAATGTACTAGTAACAAACGCAAACGACTTCATCAGGAGTCGTTTAATATCCTTGTATGTTTTAGGTCTTTCCTCTTTTATGAAAAAAAAAATATGCAAAAGAATACAAAAATCAAAAGCAGAAGGGCTTAAATTTATTTTTACTTGAAACGGTCTCTTAATTGGCAAAGATTAAAGTCCACCATACAGACTAGTGTCCGAAATTCACTGAAAAAATAATTAAACTGAAATTGAGAATGTACTGCATGCGGATAAAAATCCCGCTCAAGTATTCCACTCTTCAATCTGTTCCCCTCGCACTACATAAGTTCCAGAGTCGAGTGAAACTAGGCTTTCAAGGTAGCACTCTTTTTGGTACAAATTAGTCAAACTAGAAATGTTGGGATTTATTACCAGGTCATTTTCGTGGTAATATAAATATAGACCAGCAGAAGCACCGCCAAATAAAATCTCACCACTCTTAAAAGACCACATAAGCCTCATAGATTCGTCATTTATAATTCTTTCATCCATCAAAGTATAACGTTTAGTCCAAGATTCAGGAACTCCGTAATTTTGCATCACCCATACATCAGCACGAATGCCAACACCCACAACGAACAGACAAAGACACCCTTCCAACACCGCCAAGCTACGGAAAACAATGAGATTTTCGAACTGTTCATCTGGCAGTTCCACCTCTTTGAATATCTCGTTACTTATATCTAGTGAGACTAGAACAGCACCCAATATGTCTTCGCTCCTGGCTAACCAATAAAAACCTCCATTCATAAGCAGCCCAGATGGTTTGCCAATAATATCAAATTCATACGGTGTGTTTTCAAGGGTTCCCCATGAATTTGATCTCAGCGAATAGACTTTGAAAAGGACATAAAATCCAGCTATCAACTTGTAATCATTATTTTTTGTAATCATAACCAAATTCTACCATGTCAAAGAAACACAAGTACGAAGCCGGTAATTCCTTGTACTCCCTTGTTGCTGGATTCCAAAGACAAAAACGATCTCTCTCTTTGAACCGTAGGCAAACCAGACCATTGCAACTACCCATAAATTCAACTGAATAGCCAAAGGATTTGAATGGGTAATCAATATCCACTGCATAATCAAGAAATTTATTGGCCGAGTAAAATAACTCGACCGAATCATGAACTCAGGCCCCTTATTAATTTGTAGCACCCCATACTACAAGAAAACTGGTCTCTACCGACACACACAATACAGACGCAAGAAGTCATTTTTAAACGCTACATCCCTCCAGCGGTTGAAGTTTTGTAGTTGCATTGGTGTCGCAAGAAAGCATGTGACTAGAGGTTCGCAGCAACACTATTGTCGCTAGAGATTCCTTGCTACGATCATCAGTGGCTATAATACTTGATCTCCATACAATTCATGTTACTGGCGCATTTCGGTCGCATGGTTGTAGTAAAACATGTGATGCGACTAATCTTCATCACATCGCAGTACAAGTTCATCGAGTACAATTAGGTTGTATCACAAGAGGTTCAGCGGGTAACAGTTTTGTTGAAGCATAAGAGGTTGAGCGACTACATAGTAGTGGAAAAACAGGTTTAGCGTCTACATATTGTTTTAAGTACGAGAGGTTCGGCGACTACGCACTACACTATATGAAGGATTTTCTCATAGGAAGAAAGTGTTAGGGAAAAATAGAAGCTAATTTCCCTAACTATGAAAAATGGTTACCCATAGCCCATTATATAATGTGTTAGGATTTTTTCCAACTCTATAAATCCATTAGGGAAATTCAATAGCCTAACACTGCACTTCCATTACAATATTTATCCCAACTAATGACAATTTACACTTCATATTTACTTTCTAATGTAGAAATTATGTTATAAAGTTTACTAACTCTTTATATAACAGTTCAAGGGACTAATAGAGAGACGACATGTGTCGTTTTTTCAAAATAGTCTAACACGGTTCCTACGTTAGGAATTTGTTAGATTTCATTAAAAAAATACTGGCACTTTCAGGTGATCCCGGCCTGGAAGCCAGTCACCTGAGAATACTAGTTCCGGTCTTCAGGTCACCTGAGAATTTCAGTCCATGCATATTTTCAAATTCAAGTTTCAAGAACCATTCTTATTTGTCAATTACAATGAACTCAGCGACAATTTACAATGTAATCTTTCACCAAACTGAATGGCTGAAACACATACTAGACATTCAGGTATAAAAGAAAAATGATTTATCTAGTGTGCATTACTACAAGATGTTACCCCTGCTTTATATCTACTGGCATTCCAACATTATCAGTCTTATACCAACCATTCTCATCTAACCCAGCTTGTTCCCTCATTTGTGCCTACATTTAGAACAAGTGTTGGTAAGTATTAGCATACACAATATGTACCAGAAACTCATGATACTTTCAAATTACTGCACCATCTACTTACCATGTAACCTTAAAATATGTGTACCAAGAACTCATGCCAATCAACTTTTCCTTTCTGACCATATATACAGTGTAAATTGCAATTGCACACCATAAACCATAGGGAACCAATGGAAGTGATTCACATAATTATAGTCGAGATAGTAGATATATATGCAAACTTAATTCATCTCCATATTTCTGAAGCTACTTTCAAGATAAGTAAAAGCACAGACCACTTGTAAATTAAACATCAACCGTAAAGATAAGCATGCACTTACTTCATTCTTTGCCTTGGCAGTTCAATCGTCCTCGCCATTTTTGAACACGTACAAAACAATCTACAAAAACAGGTCCAAAATTAGAAACAATCCCGGATATTGCAAAAAACACACAATACTAAACAAGGTGTGACAAGCATTGTGCGTGTAGTGAAACTTACTCTATTTCACTACTAGCAAACCTTATTTTTTCACTCAATTTAAAATTTTAATGGAATTACAATCACTTAACAACTTGCATCTGTATGCGATTAAAAATCGCATTCTAAAAACCTTCAACAAATACTTGTCACCGAAGAAACTACCACCTTATAACATCCTTGAAAACAGCCACGAGGGTCAAAGTTTGAATTGCATAAAACATACATCTTTGATTCAAATTAAACAACCAATAGCTCTATGAAAGATAAGAATCTCCTCTACAATTTCATTAGACATCATGACCTGAAACAGTCTCTGTACCTATACAAGTCCATAAAGACGCCTACTCATCATGATTACAAGAAATTTTCAGATTTCATAATAACTCTAAAATTATCAAAACTTAATCAATTCAACTTTAAGAACAAGCAAAAAAATCTCTAAAGTTTGATAGTTCAATATATTTTAATCAACCCT